>PVJX010001856.1:0-108724 GCA_004027295.1 Dolichotis patagonum
TTCTCTTTCAACTGGTTCCTGAGGGTTACTTGATCAGAGAGTTGAGGGTCAAGAGACCAGAATTAAGAAGCTGAGGTCTGGTTGGTTGGTTTTTGTTACTGTTTTGTTTTTGTTTTTATTTTTGTGAGACAGGGTCTCTGGTCTTGAACTCACTATGTAGCCCAGGCTGGGCTGTTCCTCCTGGCTCAGCCTCCTGAGTGCTGCAATCACAGGCATTGATGTGCCACCCACCCAGCTTTTTGTTTTCCCCCTTGTTCTGGGCATTGAACTTGGTGTCTTCTACATGCTGGGCAAAGCACTTTACCCCTCGAACCCCTGATTGGATATTTTTTTTATTTGTTTGTTTTTCTTCACATAACCCAGGCCTTCACACTGAGTTACATCCCACCCTTGTTTTTATTTTTTATTTTGAGGCAGCATCTTGCCAAGTCACTAAATTGTGCAGACTGGCTTAAATTTGTAATGTTCCTGCCCCAAGTTCCCGGAATGCTGGGATTTCCAGGCTCCTGGTTGGGCATTTATTTATTTATTTATTTATTTATTTATTTATTGGAACAGGAGCTCGAACTCACAACCCCCAGGAGCTGCAGCACCAGCAGTTTACACAGAGGTACTGGCTGAAGTACTCTCATGAGTACTCTCATGTTGGTCTTTGCAGATTCTGGGGCTTCATGCCCCAGTGGGCGTGCCATTCCAGGCACAGTCTCTCACATCTGCAGAAGCTGCTCTCTACCTTTTTTTGAGACAGGGTCTCACTAAATTGCCCTGGTGGGCCTCAAACTTGCAATCCTCCTATCTCAACCTCTAGGAGTAGCTAGGGTTACAGTATACCTCCTCTCCTTTTTTGTTCATCTAAAAAAGCTAGACCAATAGGAAACAATGATCATGCTAATTATATGTAAATATATGCAAACACAAGTAAGTTTTAGAGTTCATCTCCAATTAGATTTGAAAGATGCTGGCCATCTGCTAAGTGAACAGGCTTATGTCCAAATGGGCTGTGGCACAGGTCTCAAAGGGTTTTTATTAACATTCAAGTTTTTTGTTTGTGTTTTTTTCCCCCTTTTGTGGTCTTGTTAACATTTGATAAAGGAATACAAGGGAAAGATTTATCACCCCAAAAAGGAATTCTAATTATTTTATTTAGTGTCAACAAGAGTTGGATTGGCTGCCCTTTGCCTTTCTGTTTCTTCTTATGCGACCTAATTGGGTTGGTGAGAAACTCCTTCCCATTTATAAAACCCTTGTGAAATAGCTCTTGTTTGTTAAACTCTGTACTCTTTGTCACATACTATACTGTGCTAGGTTCTTTACCTACATTCTCTTAATTAGGATCCAGAGGATATTGAGACTCTGAGAATTTCTATTAAATTGATCCAACAGCTGGGCGTGAGTAATCCACTCCAGTAATCTCAGCACTCGGGGAGGCTGAGGCAAGAGGACCAACACAAATCTGAGGCCAGCCTGGGCTATATAGGGAATTCAAATTTAGCCTGAACTGTATACTAAAAACCTTGTCTCAAAAAAACAAACAAACAAATTATCATTTTTCTGCCTTTCACATGTCAAGGTTCAGATTTGCAATGGAGAACAGATCAGATTTGGCTCTTGCTTTCCTGGAGTTTATATATATTGGGAATAATTTGCCCACCTAGAAAATAATAAAGCAAGTACCCAGTGTTGGGGTACACACCTGCAATCTCAGCACTCTAGGAGGCTGAGGCAGGAAGATTGTGAGTTCAGGCCCAGCCTGGACAGCTTACTGAGACCCTATCTCAAAATAAAAAATTTTGAAAAGGCCTAGGGAGGTAGTTCAGTGCAAAGGCCTTGGGTTCAACCTCCAGTACCAAAAGAAGAAGAGGAAGAGGAAGAAAAAGAAGAGCAAAAGAAAGAAAGAAAGAAAGAAAGAAAGAAAGAAAGAAAGAAAAAAGAAAAGAGAAAAAGAAAAGTGGTAAAGCCAGGATTGTTGCTATCACTGCCTTTTTTTCCCCCTTTTTTAGATAAAACCTAGCTATGCAGTTCAGGCTGGTCTTGAACTTGCAGCAACCATCCTGCCGTCAGCTTCCTGTGTCAATCTCCCAAATGCTGGAATTATGGAAGTGTGCCACCACACCTGGCCCTGTCACTGCTATTCATTTTTCTTTCTTTCTTTCTTTCTTTCTTTCTTTCTTTCTTTCTTTCTTTCTTTCTTTCTTTCTTTCTTTCTTTCTTTTTTTAACCAGGGATTGAACTCATGACCTTGCATTTGCCAAGCAGGCACTTATGCCACTGAACTAAACCCCCAGGCCCCTTGAGACAGGGTTTTGCTAGGTACTTCAGACTGGTCATGAACTCACTATGTAGCTTACAGCAATTGTCCTGCCTTAGCCTCTCCAGTGCTGAGATTACAAGCATGCAACGCCACGCTCAGTTCTGCTGTTATTTATGAATTTTGGTTATACAGAATATTCATTTGTTCATGATATCCCCTCTGCACTGGTATTTATCTTTGCACTCATTTATTTATCTACTGTCTTATTTTTATTTTTGTTTCTGAGACAAAATACCTGACACCCAAAGTTAAAGTTGGAAAGGTTTTTTGTTTGTTGTTTTTTGAGACATGTAGCCCAGGCTGGTCTATCACTGTGGCAGTCCTCCTGCTTCAGTCTCCCAAGTGATGAGACTACAGGTGTGCATCACCACACCCAGCTAGGAAAGGTTTATTTGGCTTACAGTTCATAGAAGTTTCAGCCCATAATTGGCTGGCTCCATGGCAGGATGGCACATGGCAAAGGGGCAACAATTCATGGTAGGAAGAAGGTAGCAAAAGCAACAAGGAACTTCAGCAGTCTTTCTGCCCCTTTTATTTTATCCAGGATACTTAGGTAGGGTAGCACACCCTTAATCCTAGTGCCCTTGATCTTAGCATTGCACCATGAATCAATTCCATCATCACACACTCTGGATCCAGCCACCCTGAAAAAAAACCCATCTATGACCAGATGAGGCTTTGGGGGATATCTAAACATAAGCCATAATATTTATTTATTTTGAAGTTCTGGAATTGAATCTGGGGCCTCATGTATGCTAACTGAATGTTTTACCACTGAGCTACACCCCCAGTCATGTTTATTTTTATTTTTATTTATTTATTTTTTGGTACTGGGGATTGAACTCATAATCTTGTGCTTGCCAGGCAGGTGCTGTGCTACTGAGCTATATCCCTGGCCCAATGTTTATTTTTAACAATGACTTAAGGGCTGGGGATTTAGCTTAGTGGTATAAGCACCTGCCTGGAAAGCATGAGGTCGCGAATTCAATCCCCGGTACCAAAAAAAACCCAAAACAAAACCAAAAAACAAAAACGGATTAAACATCATTATTAACCATCAACTCAACAGAAAAACTAGAAACTTGCCAGTCACAGAAACTTACATGTCCATGCCATGGCCCATCTCATCCTTTTCTTCTAAACCAAAGTAAATACACTATCTTGACTCTTGTGTTTATCCTTCTTTTTTTATGTGTAGTTGTAGCTCATCTATGTGTATTCTGAAAGTTATTTTTTATTTAAATTGTTTTTTAATTTTATAAAAATTAATTTTAATTTTTTTAATTTTATAAAAATTAAAAAACAAAGCCCCTTTCACTTTGCCAATGGGACTTCATGTCTTTATTGGTCATTCAAGTGGGGCAAAGGAAATATCCTTTTAAAACTCTGGCAAACTGGTGTTTGTCTTGTAACCTGTCAGAGGAAACAGTCCGAGTTGATTCGCTGGAAAGTCTACAGTTTGGTATTAAGCAGTTCTGATTTCTTGGCATGGAGTAGTGGTAATGTCTGATTGGGCTGTATTACTAGTGTTCAGGGGCTCTGGTGCTCTTAACGCGTCAGAAGAGTACCTTTAACATGGAGATGTTCCAGCCCTCTTGCAGTAGGATTAGTGATTGCATAGTTAGGCTGTCACCACACTCTTGGTTTATCCTGAGTAAGAGACTGATAATTTACTACATGGAACTATTAAAGGTTTTCTGTATTTCTATTTTATTTTTCTTTCTTTTCGTTTTTTTTGGGGAGGTACTGGGGATCGAACTCATGACCTAGTCCTTGCCAGGCAGGCACTTAGGCTGCTGAGCTAAATCCCCAGTCCTATTTTATTTTTTTAAAATAAAATTTTAAAAAATTTGTTAAAAATTGAAAAGCAATTTTAAATTTTTAAAAATATATATATTTTAATATATATGTAATATATATGCAAAAATATATATTGTGCATATATATTTAAATATATATGTGAAAAATACATATTTAAATATATGTGTCATATATAATTTTTGGAACTTTTTCTTTCTTTTTTTTCTAACTTATTACCAAGATCCATCCCTATTATTAAGTGCCATTGTGTTGATTCACTCATGTTGACCACAGAATAATAGTCTATTTTTTTTTTTTTTAACAGGGTCTTTCTCTATAGTCCAGACTTGGAACTTGCTATGTAGCTAGAAATGGCCTCAAACTCCCAATCCTCCTGCTTAGCCTCCTGAGGGTGACTATATACAGTTTTATTCATCCCTTCATTTTGCTGTTGATGGTAGCCACTGTGAATAGTATTGTTCTATTCTTTATTTTTTTTTTTTCCTGCTTCAGGTTTATTTGTACAAAGAGCACAGGAGGACACCAGCCCCCACAGATGGCAGCCCAGGAGTCACACCAGTCCTTCTGTCCTTTTTTTTTTTTTTTTTTTCTGTCCTTTTGTTGCAGGCAGCTGAGTTAGTTAAAAATACTATAGGCAGTGAGATAGGGCTGGGTCCTCAAAGAAGCCAATGCAGAAGCCCAGATACCTTGCAACTATGGGGGAGATAGATACCTCTTGCTGTGGGCCAGGCCTCAAGACAAAAGACCAAGCAAATGCATCCATATCCTAAGGACTGATATTCTAAATAGTTCCCTATTACCCTGAGAGTTTCATTCCCCTATATCACTTCCATAGGCAGACAGAGGCCTTTGCTGTGAAGACTTCATGGGGGCTTGGGCACCTTGGATAGCCTGAGCTGGAGCAAATGCTGGAGAAGTGGCCCAGGCCTGGCCCTTGGCTGGAGCCTGGGCCTCTGGCCAGAAAAGCCTGAGACCTTCAACACTGTGGGCACCAGTATTCTTCCTGAGCTTGGGGTGGGCCATGCAGGCAAGTCCAGTGAGCTTGTAGTTCTCTCCCTTCGGGGGTCTTAGGCTTGGCCTCCTTGGACTTGACAAGAGCCTTGATAGCTTCAGCGTGTGCACTCATGGCCTTGGCATTGTTTGCATGCCTCTCCTTTAGCCCTAGATGAGCTGCTTGGCAAACATATGTATGCCTTAGGAACTTGGGATCACGCCCTTTAGCAATTCATATCTTAGTGATAGGTTTTTTGTTTTGGTTTTGTTTTTTGGTACTGAGGATCGAACTCAGGGCCTTGCACTTGCCAGACAGGTGCTTCTGTAGCCAAGCTATATCCCTGGCCCATGACTGGGGTTTCTTGAAGCCATTTCTGTGCCATTTTGGGGACTGGTTGTGCATGGTGTGATTCGTGGACTTGGCCATATCTTCACTGTAACCCACAGTTGCCAAGCACTTGGGACCAGAAGAAAAAAAAAGTTCTAAATATTTTCATACATATCTTCTGATGTATTGGAATGCTTCTCAAGTATATAAGTGAAAATCCTGTATCAGAATATATGTGTCACTGGATGTGGTGGCACATACCTGTAATCTCAGTACTTAGGAACTGAAACAGGAGGATTGTGTGAGTTTGAGACGATCCTGGACTACATAGTGAGTTCAAGGCCAGCCCGAACTATATAGGAAATCTCTGTTATAAAACAAAAAATAAACAAACAAAAAAAGATACATATTTGTTAATCTTCACAGACTGGTGTTATTCTGTGTTCCAAAGTAATTATCCAAATTTATGTTCCCACCAGTAATCCTAACTTTTTGTCACTTTGTCTTTTTTTTTGAGACAGGATCTTGCTATGTAAATTAGGCTGAACTTGCACTCATAGCAATCCTCCTGTTTTAGCCTCCCAAGTGCTGGAATCTCAAGCGTGTACCACCACAGCCAATTTTTTCCTTTCCTTTCCTTTCCTTTCCTTTCCTTTCCTTTCCTTTCCTTTCCTTTCCTTTCTTTTCCTTTCCTTTCCTTTCCTTTTCCCTTTCTTTCTCTCCCCACCCCTCCCCTCCTTATTTTTTGATGGTACTGGGTATTGAACCCAGGGCCTTACACATCTCATGCATGCTAGGCAAGTGCTCTGCTACTGAGCTGCATCCCCAGACTTCTGGTAGTGTGTGTGTGTGTGTGTGTGTGTGTGTGTGTGTGTTTGGGACTGTTACTTAGTATCCTCACACACATCTACACTGAAGTATCTGTTGTTACAGTCTCTGCCCTTAATGCCATGTGGTTGTTCTCCTATTTAGAACATTTGCCAGAGGTAGCACAAAGCCTGCAGCTTCTCTGAGACCCTAGGACCTGAGTGCATAGCTGGGTGGGATGCAGCAAGGGTTACTGGCCCTGACATCAGAAATGGTCGGACTTTTAGATCACAACAGACTCCAAAGAATGGTGATGGATTCCTTTTCATGAAATCAGGAGCACCTGTCTCCTTGGGTGCCTCATGTTCTCAGCAATTTTTCCTATACATAGATGGGTTAGAAGGGCATGGAGATTTAAGACTCCAGTGACCTGGTCATGGCTGTATTAGAGAACATGAAGTCTTTACATTGCTTCATACCCATCATCTTATTTCTTTCCTTTCACCATTTCTAGTCATGGCCTTGTGAATTTAGGAAAGATGACATACCATCCAATTTGCAGGTTTACACTACTGACCCCTTTCCTCCTAGGTTCCAAGCCCACTCTTAGCAGGTGGAGAATAACTTCTTTGTCATCTCTCTGTTTAAAAGGCCAGGCTGAGGGTTTGGAAAGGAAGGTGCTAGCATGGGGTGGGGGTAGGGAAACCAGGCTTGGAGAAAACCAGACACAGCAGAACTATTCTGTTCCAGAGCTGCAGGGTCTACAGATTCCAGCCCAAATCAGCCAATGGGAGAAGGCCTTCTAATCCCAGAGAACTAAAGAATTCTCTTCTGTTATCCAACTTCCCCGCTGAACCCCACTCCTTACCCCCCCACCCTTATCCCTGCCGGACTCAGAGGAGCCCGAGGCCCCCAGGAGCACAGTTCTATACCCTATGAAGTGAACCCCGTTGAATGGAACTTCCAAGATTTAAGGACTGTTCTAATGTAGATGTCAATCAGGACTATGAACCCCAACTTTGACACAAACAGGACAGAGTCTTCTTGTCGTCTCGTCCATGTATGTGTCATCTATGTGATTTGTGGCTGTCTGGGATCATCTTCCTGTTGAGGAAGCAAGCAAAAACCCAGCAGCTTTATCGGATGAGAAAAGCTTCAGCCGTGCACAGCATTTCAGGGGTTAAGAGGCCGGGCCAGTTGCCTGAGCCTGCCCCTCCCAGGGATTAGGAGATCTCTATAAAGGGGGCTGTTCAGAGCAAGCCAGGGGGATGTCAGGGACCCCGGCACCGTACCCATTCCCCTTGCCATGTGGGAACTGCGATCTGCCTCCTTCTGGAGGGCCATATTTGCTGAGTTCTTCGCTACCCTCTTTTATGTCTTTTTTGGGCTTGGGGCCTCACTGCGCTGGGCCCCCGGACCCCTGCATGTCCTGCAGGTGGCTTTGGCCTTTGGCTTGGCCCTGGCTACATTGGTGCAGACAGTGGGCCACATCAGTGGTGCCCACGTCAATCCTGCAGTGACTTTTGCTTTCCTTGTGGGCTCCCAGATGTCCCTGCTCCGAGCCTTCTGCTATATGGCAGCCCAGCTCCTGGGGGCTGTGGCTGGGGCTGCTGTGCTGTACAGTGTTACCCCACCCGCTGTCCGAGGAAACCTAGCACTCAACACGGTAATGGTTGGCTGAGGGGTTAGGGGAACCTAGTGACTTGCTCTGTTTCCCTGATTCCCTGCCTGGTACAACGTGTGTATGTAGGCTGGTTGTGGTGGTGCATATCTGTAATTCCAGTACTGGAGAGGCTGAGGCAGGAGGCTCACTGTGAGTTTGGGGCCAGCCTGGGCTACAAAGTGAGTTCAAGGACAGCCTGAACTGTACAGTGAAACCCTGTCTCAAAAAGACAAAAAAACCACCTGTGTATATGTATATATGTAATGCAGGCATGTGTGTGCCTCTGTGTGTGTGTGTGTGTGTGTGTGTGTGTGTGTGTGTGTAATGCAGGTATGTGTGTGTGCATGCATGTGCGTGTGTATGTGTTTAAGGTTGGGAGCATCAACAGGCAACTTGGAGGGGTAAGAAAACCATATAGCCCTGTACTAAATCAGAAAAACTGATTTTGAATTCCAGCTTTACTTCCAATTCCTTTCAGGTTCTTAAGGAAATATATATTACCTTACAGGACCTCAATTTTCTCTTCCACATAAATGGGTACAATAACTTCTACTACAAAGGAGTACTGCTGGAAGAAATTAAGATACAAATATAATTACTATGAAGGGAGTTGTATATCCGTCCTCTCCAAGGAACTGAGGCCGGAAGGGAGTCCTTGCCTAGCTGGGAAGCCTTAAGGAGGTACTGCTGTGGCAGCTCTGCTGAGCTGCCTCCTTTTTCTTCCTTTGCCCAGTTACACGCTGGGGTGAGTGTGGGCCAGGCCACCACAGTGGAGATCTTCCTGACACTCCAGTTTGTGCTCTGCATCTTTGCCACATATGACGAGAGGCGGAACGGCCGCCTGGGCTCCGTCGCTCTGGCTGTTGGCTTCTCCCTTACCCTGGGACACCTCTTTGGGGTAAGTAGTATAGGGGAGCAACTTGCTGCTCAAGGGTTACAGGGCTCCCAGACCTTCTCCAGTTTTTAAGGGTTCTTCCTCCCCATTCCACTGTCAAACATGACTGTGATCCACCTGTTGTCAGCTGGCACAAAGGACTCAAAGCTGCTCTATTTCTCTCTTGTAATTACTGTGTTTAGTCCCCAACCTGCAGGAAGAAATGCATACATGATAGAAGGGTTGGGGTTTGCTTGTGAGTCCGTCATCTGGGAATGGAGGTTGTCATATAGGTTGTGTTTTCCTACTTGCTGTTGGCTGGAAACACATTACCAGCTCTCAGGGCCATATGGGCTACGATCAGAAGCTGGCAGCAAGGGGTGGGGAGTTCTCAGTTACAACTGTTTCCCTCTCTCTCTATCTCTCCTGTAATTGTTGTTGAGACAGAATCTTACCATGTAGTTCAGGCTGGCTTTGAACTTACTATATGATTCAGGCTGGCTTTGAACTCTTGGCAATCCTTCTGACTCAGTCTCCCAAGAGCTGGGATTATGGAATGTGCCACCATGCCTGGCTTACAACTATGTCTCTTGCAGATGTATTATACTGGTGCAGGCATGAATCCTGCCCGCTCCTTTGCTCCTGCCATTCTTACTCGGAACTTCACCAACCACTGGGTGAGTGGGGGGAAAGGGACAAGATCTTAGAGGCCTTCTGGTTGGGACTGGACTGCAGGTTCCAGGTTTGGTTCCTGCTTTCCTTCTGGATATACTGGCTGCCAGGCCAGCACTCAGCTAAGGGGTCTATTGGAGAGCATGGTATGCCTGTTTGAACATGTTACAATATTTTGCTAGAAAAAGAGGATCTTAGCTAAGAGTCATGATTCTAGTGCTGGAGGCTTAGGTATGAGATGACCTAAGTCCAGATGTTTAAGTCCAGCCTGGGCAATATAGTGAAATATTTTATTATGAGAGAGAGACAGAGACAGAGAGAGATGGAGAGAGAGAGACAGAGACAGACAGATAGACAGACAGACAGACAGATAGACAGACAGAGAGATCAGGCATAGTGGTGCATGCTTGTAATTCCAGCACGTGGGAGTGTGAGGCTGGAGGACTGCTGCAAATTCAAGGCTGGTCTGAACTATATAGCAAGAGCCTGTCTTAAAAAACGAATGAGAGAGAGAGAGAGAGAGAGAGAGAGAGAGAGAGACATGAAGGAAAGAGGAAAAGAAGAACAAAACAGAGCAGAAGTAAAAGGTTCTTGTTTACATTGTTCCTTTTCTGGCTAAATATAGTCAAAAACTGCTCTTCTCAGAACTCAGGATATGTATAAGTGCTAAATGGTCTGGCCCCATCTCATTTCTCACACTTCACTAGTCTGTGCATGGCCAATGGTAAATAATTCAATTATTTTGAGCCTTGTTTCTCCAACTATAAAATGGAGTGTTATGAGAAATAAGTGTGAAAATTATGTGCATAAAACATTTAGCACAGAATCTGTCATTTGTTTATGTTGTTTTGGTCATATTTGGTAATATTTGGTAATATTAAAAACAAAATCTACAAAGCTATAAACCCATTTTATTTTTTTCTTGTTTGTACCAGGAATCAAACTCAGGACCTCATGCTTGCCAGGCAGGTACTGCACCACTGAGCTAAATCCCCAGCCCTGTAAATCCATTTTCATAGCAGCATTAGTCACAATAATCAAGAGGTGAAAGCAAACCCTAGTGTCTCTTGATAGGTGAAAGGATAAACAAAATGTGGTCTATACATACCTAGGATATTATTCAGCCTTAAAAAGGAAGGACATACTGACACATACTACAACATGGGTAAACCTTGAAGACATTATGCTGAATGAAATAAGCCAGTCATAGACAGACAAGCTCCTATATAATTTCACTTATGTGAGGTACTTGAATTCACAAAAACAGAAGATAGAAGGGTGGTTGGTTGTCAGAGGCTGGATACAGGGTGAATAGGTAGCTGTTTAATGATGTTTCAGTTTTAAAAATAGAAAAAATTTTGCAAGTAGATTGTACAACTATGTGAATATATATTTTTGTTTGGATACGAGAATTGAACTCAGGACCTTGCACATGCCAGGCAGGCACTGTGCCACTGAGCTATATCCCCAGCCCTATGTAAATATACTTAACACTATGGAACTGTATGATTAAAAGTAGTAAGATAGGGCTGGGGATTTAGCTTAGCGGCATAATTACCTGCCTTGCAAGCGCACAGTCGTGAGTTTGATCCCCGGTACCAAAAAACAAAAACAAAAAGTAGTAAGATAAATTTTCTGTTATAAAGTATATTTTATCATCCCCAAAATTTTGAAAGTACTGCAAACTGATGACAAATAGAATATATATGTGTGAGAAGGTATGAGACAGAGGACTAACAATAAATCAGAAAAGAAATGGTGAGTTTGGAAGGACAGAGGAGTTTAAAAACAAACTGGAATTGGAGCTCAGTGATAAGAGTATGTGCATGGCATGTGTGAGGCCCTGGGTTTAATGTATATCACCACACAAATAAAACCTCACAATGATTTCTTCTTAGACAAAGCTCAATGCATGTGAAAACTGTACAGTGTCTTGATTTCCACTAAGGAGTTAGGAAAAAAGCAGCAGCCTGGTTGTTCCCTCCCTTTCCTGAGCCTGAGCATTTCTGTTCTCTTCCCACAGGTGTACTGGGTGGGCCCAATCATTGGAGGGGGTCTGGGCAGCCTTCTCTACGACTTTCTGCTCTTCCCCCGGCTCAAGAGTGTTTCTGAAAGACTGTCTATTCTCAAGGGTACCAGACCCAGTGACAACAATGGACAACCAGAGGGCACAGGGGAGCCTGTTGAACTGAAGACCCAGGCCCTGTAAAAGTTTCTGCTGGAGAGGGGGAGTAGAAAGCTTCTGGGTTTCTGTGGTGGGGCCAAGCCAGTCCCTGGATGAAGAATGAGACTGTGGGGAGGGGCATGTACTTCTTTCTTTTTTTAACTTATGTGTGTGTTTTTCCCCCTTTTGCTGTGTGAAATCTTTCAAGTTGCATTCATGAGCTGGTTGGAACTTCCCTTCCTCCCCATCCCACCTTCCTTCGCCGTGTGTGCAAGATTGTGCGTATGAATGTGGGTGAGTGTGGCCATGTCAGAATTTTGGGGCACAGGAGCTAGGGAAGGGAAAAGAAGGGTCAACATATATGTCCCTCCTCGGGCCCAGTGTGGTGAGCACAGGGAACCTTAGGGTTAGGGTTCTGGCCTTTACCTTCTATTCAAGTTTATGGTCCTTGATTTCTGAGGGATTGAGGAGGTAAGGAGTTACTCCTCCCTGAAGGCACCTGGAGAGAGGTGAAGAGAAAGCATTCCAAATTTTGGGAGAAAGCACTCAAAAGAGGGGATGGTAGTTGAGGTATTAGCCCCATATCCACATGCAAGTGTACCTAAAAGTTTTGGGGGAGTTAGTGGGAGAATATAGCCTACTTATCTCAGGGATGCTTGTCCCAGGGACTTGGGTGCAAAAGTGGCTCTGAGAAAAGTGAACACTGGGATTTGAGTTGTTGTGTAAAGCCACATAAACCTGTCTACATCCACTGGCTGGGTTGTCTGTTCATTCTGATGTAATGGATCTCTAGAAGGCCCTGGGGCAGAGAGCTCCCAGTCTAAATAGGAGGTGGGCAAACCTAGAATCTAGAAAATTAAGCAGCTTCATATCCCCTGGCAATGGTATTTATACCTCAGAATTGCTCCCAACGGTCAAACCAGACAATCTAACTCCTGGTGCAAAGTTAGCAGAGAAAACAGGGGGCAAAGAAGCTTTGATTTAATTTATTTAGAGCAGCTGGGCATGGTAGCACATGCCTGTAATCCCAGAACTCAGGAGGATGAGACTGAAAGACTGTTTGAGACCAGCCTGCACTACAAAGTGAGACACTGTCTCAAAAAACAAACAAAAATATATTTAGAGCAAATCCATTCTTCAAATGGCATTTATCATTTTTTATCACTAGCTCTAATCTTTTTATGTCTTTTCATTTTTCTTTCATCTGAACTTTCATTTCACAGCAAACCTCTGCTAAGTCGCCCTAATATCTCACAAACTGATTTCTTCTATTCAAATGCTTTGTAATTCAAATGATGAGTCTTTGGAGCCCTACCTTGTTTTGTTGTTGGCAAAATACACCACTTTGGCAGAGACAGGTGGAGACTCTCAGTTGAACAATGAATATTTACTCATCTCTTCTTTTATGAGCCTCCAGCAAACTTCACAAGCTTTAAATTGATACCGATAGTATGAGACAACTCTAACTTCTACCAATACTTCAGCTCGCCTTTTCCAAATAAAATACAACTTGTCTAACTCACCTTTTAAGGCTTTGAAATAGTCCACTTTACTAGAAAGGGGAGAATAATCCACTTCACTAAAAACATTTGTCTCTAATAGGACCTTGACGCCTATTATAATCCAACAGAAAATTCTTAGCCCTGTAGCATTTCGGCCCAGAGGATCGACTCCGATAAAACAGTCCTTGCGATCGCTTCCCCTTTCCTTATCTGATCACCAACACCCCCCCCCCGCTTGGAGTAAGTGGACCTGCCCGACTCGCCCCGCCCCACTTCCAGAGCAGGCGGCAGTGGTCCCGCCTAGCCGGTGGCGGGAAAGGCTGCAGAGCTGTGCCTGAGGGCTGCTGGCTCCGTGGGGCTCCGGAGGACCCACGGGGAGTGTGTGAGTGAGTATGTCCACAGGGCTCTGGGTGGGCTCGTGTCCCTTTAGAACCGCAGAAGATAGCTTGGGTCATGTGAAGTCTGCGTTCCCGCCACCTGGTTGAAGGGTAGGGGGCGGGGCGCGACTGTGGACGCGCATGCGCAGCGCCGTCCCTAGCTGGGCGGCTGCCTGCTCCTGGTTGTGCGGCTCTGCGCCCGGGGGCCTCTTGAGGGGCCCAGCTGTAATGGTTGGAAGCTGGGAACTTCAAGAGTAGAACACGGGTTCCGAGGGATTTCCAATTGCCCACCATCCAGTTCTCCGAAAAAAAAAAAGATACAAGACTTGTGATTATCAGACGTCAGAATTCACGGGACGCTTGATTTAAATCTTGGGTTTTGAGGGCCGGGGATTTAGCTCAGCAGTGTAAGTGCCTGCTTGGCAAACGCGAAGTCGTGAGTTCGATCCCCGGTACCAAAATCAATCAATCAATCTTGGGTTTTTATTGAACAGATAACTCCCTTCCCTCCCGTCCCAGGGATGGAAAGCCTCCCTTCGGGTTTGTCAGCTTCCATTATACACGGACTAAGCATCGTCTTGAGTCTCAGTTCTTTTGTTTTTTGAGACAGGGTCTCGCGTTGTAGTGCTGCTGGCTGTGAGCTCACTGTGTAGTCCAGGCTGGCCTCTCCTGGCGACCTCTTGCCTTTGCTTCCTGATACTGGGACCGCAGGCATACACCACCACGCCCATCTGTATCCCTGAAATATTGAACCCTACCGTATTGTCGTTGTCACTCAATGTAGTAAAAGGTTATAGAGTTTCTTCTGTGTACAGAAATGAGTAGGACCAAGATTCAGTCCTTGAGAAATTCACAGACTAGTAGTAAAAACATGTAAATGAGACTTCTGCAATTACAGGTACAGCATGATAAAGAAGTTCTCCTTGATTTTCTTGTTCCTCTTGCTCTTTACTTTCACACATTCTGTGCCACCTCCTTAGTTGTAGCTCCAAGCTGTCCTCCCTCAACCTTTATGTAGTGTCCACTTCAGTTTAGTCAAGCATTTATTGAGCACCTACATTATGCTGATTGTGATAATTCGTAAGCTCTAGAAGTTTATATTTTAGTGCAGGTTTGCTGTTGTTGTTTGTTTGTTTTGTCTTTTTGAGACAGGGTCTTGCTCTTCAGTTCAGGCTGTTCTTGGGCTCACTTTGTGGCCTAGGCTGGTCTTGAGTTTGCAGTGATCTCCTGTCTCAGCCTCCTGACTGTTGGGATTACAGGAGTGAACCACACTCCCAGCTTTTAGTGCAGGTATTAACAGGAGATTGCATTTAGAATCACCAGAGAAGCATTTTCTTTTCTTGTTTTTTTTTTTTTTCCCCAGAGAAGCATTTTTAAGACACCTTGTCTAACCCCTGCCTACTAGAAATTTTGATTCAGTAATCAAGCTCTCAAAATTCAAAGATTCATAAGAAAAAATTCTTGTTCTTAGGCAGTCTGAGTCTGATGGGGTCCGCAGACAGTTAAATGAGGAGTGGTTTGAATAAAAACTTTGAAAGATAATAGCAGGCAGATCATGTAGTACTTTGTATTGTGGGTATGAGGGAATTGTCAAACTTCGAATGTATGTTAGTGGTAAACAATTCAAATAGTGCCAAAATGGAAGATAACTATTTTTCTTTTTTTTAATCAGACTTTATTGGTACATTTTAGATATATGTAATAATCATATTTATCATAGAGAATTTATACCGGTACATGATACAACTTGACTTTTTTTTCTCACTACCCTGCCTTCATCCTCTCTTTACCCCACCCATTTGCAGAAGTTTGTTTTATTTTTCCCTTCTTTTCTCTTTCTTTTTTGGGGGGGCAGGTACCAGGGATCAAACTCACAACCTCATGCTTGTTAGGCAGGCACTTATACCACTGAGCCAAATCCCTGGCCCTAGTTTCTTTTGTTTTTGTTTTTTTACTTTTCCCTTCTTTGCTTTTCGCCTCCCCCGTCCTTGGTTCCCGCCCATTTGAACATTTTCTTCCTGTTTCACAATACCTATTGTACATTTTGGTCCTTGTTTACAGTTTTGGTTTCTCAAACCAGAGAAACAATTTGGTATTTACAGATATGTGTCCCATTTATTTCACTTAAGAGCATAGTCTCAAAAAAAAAAAAAAAAGAGCATAGTCTCAAGATGCATCCATGTACCTTAGAAATGTCTTGAGTGTATCCTTCTTTATGGCAGAGTAGTACTCCACTGTATAACAAAACCCACATTTTATTTATCCATTCATCAGTTGATGGCATTTGGGCAGTTTCCATGATTTATTATAGACTGTGCTGCTGTAAACATGGGTGTGCATGTGTCACTGTGGTATGATGCTTTTTTTTTTTTAATTGGTACTGGGGATTGAACTCACGACTGCGCACTTGCAAGGCAGGTGCTTATGCCACTGAGCTAAATCCCCAGCCCCACTTTTATTTCTTCTGAGAAGATACCAAGGAGGGGAACAGCTGGGTCAAATGGAACCTCTAGGCCTAGATAAGTTTTTTTTTTTTTTTTTCCCCAAAGTCCCCAGTTCTCTCCAGAAACATCACTGTGGAGTGACTTACTTTCTTTTTTTCTTTTGAGACAGTATCTCTTTCTCTTACCAAGGTTGGTTTCAAACTCTTTAAGTGCAAGCAATCCTGCCTTAGCCTTGTGGCTAGATTTAAGGGCATAAGATTGGAGGGAGAAAGAAATTAGGAAACAGCTGAATAATCAAACAAGACACCTAAGACCTGAACTAAGTTAGCAGTGGGGATAGATGAGGGTAGATGAGGAGTTTAAGGAGTTTAAGACAGAAGGAAGTATCTAAGATGACTCCTACGTTTCTTCTGTTGTAAACAACTTGCTTGAGAGATCCAAAACAGAAGTAGAGACAGACTTAGAGGGAGGATGAGTTCAATTTTGAACATTTTATGTGTAACTGAAGAATATTCATTGCTCAGTTTAACATGTGGGATTGGTACCTTGGGAGTTCAGAAGAACCCAAGATGCAGATTTGCTGGCTTAGATGATAGTTGAGGTGTGGAACTAGATGGCTTTGCTCAAGGAAACTGTGTAGGATATAATCAAAATAAGACTAAAGATGCAGGGCAATGAAACATCAGCATTTAAGGGGAATAGGAAGAATAGACACTACAGGGAAAGGGAAAGCTTTATTTCACATTGGATTTCCCCACCACTCTAACGTGTTGAATAACTGATAGTATGTGGAGATAGGGCTAGTATAAAGCAAAAGTTGGAAATAACTGTCCATGCACACGTGTAGAGGGCCTTTTTTATGTATCACTGCAACAGCAAGCAGAGACACCGAAATGACATCCAGGATTTAGAGGCCGATTTATTTACTTATGTTGACAGGCACTGATCAGGATCACTGCCAAAATATCAGGTCACAATCACGGTGGTCTAGAGCTTTTCTGTGATGCACAAGCAAGAGGTACAGAGGAGTTACAAAGGTGAGACAGAACAGTCTGGCAGTTCTTCTGATTAGCTAGCACGGTGAGATCATCGGTTAAAAGAGCTTGGTTCAATGGTACAGTCAGGTATCCTGTATGTTCAATTACATTCTTGTGGTTACAGGGGTCAAGAGAGTAATTACAAAGCCATGGAGCAGTTACAGAGCTAGGCAGTTTCAAAAGTTTTAAAAAGAGCAGCTTCTCTTGTACAGTTTTTCCTGTTCATGACAAGTTGCCACACTGCCCAAAGCTGTGCCCGTTGACTCGACCTACCTGTTCTGGTTTCAAACCAGAGGATTTCTGTGCTGCATTGGATAGCAACTGTCATCCACTGTGGGGTTGTTCCTCAGCTGGACCTATTTGTGTACCAGGCCTCAGCCGGAGGTCCGTCTTTCCCTTCTGCATCAGAGCTCAGTGTCAAGACCTATAAGCCATCATCTTTTACAGTTTCCTGTGCCATGTATTTCACTGGTCCCAAAACTGCAGCCACCTCAGGTGCCAGTGGGCTGGATAAGAAAGAGAACCAACGTATGGGAGTGGAGGCCTGGGCCACTCCCCTCCTTGGACGAGATGTCCATATATGCACCCCTCTCTCAAGCAAGTATTTAGTCTATACTTCTACTGTCTGCTGCCCTGTGATGCTCTCACAGGCATACAGAGCAGTGTGCACTGCTGCTAGCTATTTCTCAGTCAGGGTATACTGGTTTTCAGCTCCTTTCCATAACTGACCAAAATCCAATAGGGTGCTTCTACTTCCCTTGTTTTTGCCATAGGCCGAAGCCAAACTCAGCATCGTTTGTACTCACTGTTAGTGTAAATGGCAAGGTAGGATCCGTGACCCAAAGAGCTTGTACCTGTGCAACTGTCCTGTTTGAGTCCTGAAAAGGAGCTTAAGCTGCATCTATCCAGTCCCATGTCGCTCCCTTTCTGGTCATCTAGTGTAAGAGATGAAGCAAGGTAGCTAAGTGTGGTATAAATGTCTGCCAAAAACCTAGCAAGCCCGTATACAACTGTAATCGGCATACTGTCATGGGTCTGGGGTATGCCTAGATTTTTTCAGTTATAGCATCAGGAATTACTTCTGTCTTACCTGCTCAGATAATACCCAAGAATTTGACAGACAAGCCAGGTCCCTGGACCTTGTCTTGATTGATGGCCCAACCTCAGTCCAGCAAACTATCCATCAGACTGTGCATAATGGCTTCCAAATCTGCAAGACAATCAGAGGTTAACATAATATCATCAATATAATGCAACAGTGACAACTGAGTGTAGCTTAGTCCAGGTGACCAGGTTCTGGGACACCACCAGGCCAATGCACAAAGTTGGACTATGCAGTTAGCCTTGTGGCAACATCTGGAAGGTCCATTGCCTGTCCTCCCAGATGAAGGCAAATTGGTCCTGAGTGTCCAAAACAACTCAGTGGAGAAGGCACTGGCCAAACCCTCAACATAATGGCTTTGACCCAGGATCAGGATGAGACAGTCCATCAAGTCTGCAGTGTTAGGCACTGCCACATGCAACAGAGGAGTCACTTTATTCAGTTCCTAGTAATCCACAGTCATTTTCCGTGTCCATCTGTCTTCCACACAGGCCATACCTGGGAGTTGAAAGGGGGATGTGCAGGGGATATCAACCCTGCTTCTTCTAATTTCAAGATAGTTTGCCCTGTGAAATTGTCTGGAATGCTGTAGATTAATGTTGATTCCAGTCTGGTATCTACCAGTGCTAGCACACACTGTATATTCTTTGGGGACCAGTAAATAGTTTCACACATGACCTCCAGCCCCCTAGGTTCTCCATTAACTGTGCTTCCTCCTACTGCCTAATGTGGGCAAAAAGGAGGCCAGTCTCACTTCCTTTGTTTCTCTAGGCTGCTTTTACCTTTGGGTCCATCAGCCAGTATTACTGCTTGAGGCACAGTTGCCAGCAGAGTCAGCACTACATCCAAGTGCTGCCTGTCTACTTTGGCCGCAGCTGAGCCAGCAACCAACAGGTCCATCCAAATTTGGCACCCGCTAACCTTCAGTGGCCCCACCGCCCTTTCGTAGAGGGTTGACTCTGTTTGCTTAGGGACTGCCCACTTTTTCACCTTTGGTGATATGGTTTGTATTGGTCTCGCCTTACCTTGGCACTTTACTTCCACATCCCCTGAGCATTCACAGTGTCATGGATCAGGAGATCTACAAAGGGAACTAAAAGGCTGCCACTGTTATGAATGTGCCAGCTGTCCCACTTGATAAAATCCTGTCCTTCATGCATGCTGTTAGCATTTCCTCATCAGCACTACAGTAGTATGTAGCAAACATCATTTGGCACATGCTCATTTTCCATAGCACAGAGACTAAGTCTAATAGGTTGTCCATTTTGCAACTTCTTCTGGCAGATCACCTGGATTGTCCCAAACCAGGAGAGCCACTGCCATCAACCAACTTATCACAGTCTGGTTACCTCCTTCTGAAGCTGTCCTTTGTGTGTTCTGCAGAACCCATCTCATAGAGGGGGTGCTGGCGATGATGGTTATTTGGGACATGGTGGGCTTAACTGTGTGTTATCAGCCCCATCATTCCATAGCCAGAGCAGCCACATGAGCATGGTTTCACCTGTCTTTTGTTTTTTAATTGTTTTGCCAGCTCCTGCAGCTGCATGCCTATGTACATTTTATACCAGGTGGAACTGAGTGGGCCTCCCAGCTCACCTCCCTGGGATAGGGGTTCTTCTACCTCCACTGTCTAATGAATAGCAGGCATAGCATGATTTTCCCAGGGGTCTTCTTGGATATGAGGACTTAAGCTTCTGGAGGAGGCAGTGCTTCCCATGCCTCACAATATGAGCTTCCTTGCAGCCGGTCTACTTGCTGGACAAGGCCATCTGCCTCTTGGTTCACACGGCAGAAAAGAGTGAAGAACAGCCAAGCAACCCGCCCCGCCATCTCACAGTGAGGGGGAGAGATTTGCGAATCTGTCACATCTAAGGCTTTCAAAACATCCTTGGGTTCCAGACAGACTGCTTCCGAATCTCCTGGGACCTTCCAAGCTGCCAAAAAAGGGGTCTACAGGGGCTGGGGATTTAGCCCAGTGGCATAAGCACCTGCCCGGCAAGTGCGAGGTCATGAGTTCGATCCCCGGTACCAAAAAAAAAAAAAACCCCAAAAAACAAAAGGTGTCTACAGATAACCAGGATAAGGCCAGGGATGTATGTCAGCAATTCTCCAGGTCTGTCTTCACCATCTGGCCCTGTTTCTTCAGCTGCCAGAGTGAGGACACTCACCTCATTCTGCCAACTATGGCAGCTGAGGAGGCTGGAGACCTGGAGGGGGATCTTTGCAGGCGAAGTCCCCAGGGCAAAGAATATACACAGGGCAGATATTAGTGCAAAGGCAGGCAGCAACAAGAGCAAGGGCAGCAGCAAGAAAAAGAACATTTGCATCTTTATTGTTTTTACTTTTATATGCCATTATGGCTTATTTACATTTTTTGTGCACTGGCTTAACCATGCACATGCATGTTTTGTCTAATGCTAAGTCATGGTTATAGAAGTGTATCGTGCCCTGTGCCTGTGCTAAACAGTGGGTTCACCTCCTCATGTATCTTTGGATGACTCCCAAGCTTTGAAACAATCCACAGTGTCCCCCCACAGTCTTGCTCTGTAATCCAGGCTGGCCTTGAACTCACTATGTAGCTCAGGCTGGCCTTGAACTCACAAGATCCTCCTGCCTTAGCCTCTGAATGCTGGGATTCCAGGCATATGCCAGGATGCCTAGCTGTTTTCTACTTTGAATTGTAAATGTATTTAACATTTTATCTTTTGTTTTCCTTTGATTCTTGCATTTTGAAGCCTGTAGGTATTAATTTCAGATCATTTCTGCCTCATCTGAACTGCTTGTTACTTAACTGAGTGACAAAAGTAACTAACAGCCTTTTTTTTTTTTGATACCGGGGATTGAATTCATGACCTCGTGTTTGCCAAGTAGACACTTATGCTGCTGAGCTAAACTCCCAGCCCTTAACAGCCTTCTTAAATGTCCAAATCCACTAGGATTATGGTGTTTATATAAAGTTCTCATTTATGATGAAATGTGAGAATAAAGAAAATATATATGAATGTTTTCATAAAGTAAAGTTTATTAAATTTGGTCTATACTTTGTGATTACAAGGGCTATACTTTATTTTTTATCAATATGTGTTTGCAGTACGTAATGATTACATTCATTGTGGGGAGTTAGTATATGTACATAACACATCTCCATTCTTTTTATGTCCTAAAATATAACACTTTATCCTGAGATTTTTGTTGCTGGTCCATGCTTTAGTAGAATGAAAATTAAAACTAAAGCATGAATTTACAGGAAAAAACTAACTGGAAAGTAAGAAAAATGGTAAGAGACTTTAGCTTGAGGAACTGACAAAGATCATGCTGGCCTTTAATATGAAGAGTAAGAAAAAAATAGGCAAAGAACTCCACCTTGAGCAGCTGGAAGGGTCCCTCTGATGAGGATCCAACTGGCTCACCCAAAGAAGCAGCAGCCAGTTAGTTCTTAAGTAAGAGCAAAAGACTCAACTAAGCTGGAAAGGAGTCCTTATGACCTGCAGTTCCAGTGGTGTGAGGCTCTGTGGGAACCTAAGGTGACTGTGCCTTCAGCCTAATGGAGACTTCTGGGAGTGGGTGTCCTCAGTGTTGAAGAGCAGTGAGACAACAGCCCTACCAAATGACTAAGGTGTCTGTGTGCAGAGGTGAGAAGGATTTGATCCAGGGTTTCATAAAATGAAGGTCAAGCTTTAGTCTACTTTTACTTAACCTATTGGGCATATATAGGTCCAGATGAGTCACAGTTTAAATCCCTGTCTCAGAAGAAAATACAAATCATGCTTTTTATGAAAACAGGTTGGGAGCCAGGAGTGAGTTTTTCCCTTGTTCCTGCTGTGGTCTCTGTGTCCTGATTATGTTATTTTGTCCATAAGTTTTTTTTTTTTTTTTTGGTGTAAGAATAGTGAAAAGCATATATAGTTTAAAAAAAAAAAAAAAGGTGTGTATATATAGTAATGTTGCAGAATTCAAGAGACCAGAGAGATCATGGAGGAAACAGGACTTTATTTTTCCAAGTATACTGACCCAGCCAGACTTGTATCTAGAATGACTGACCATCAAACAAAGGGGAAGCTCCCATTTTTACACATTTTTGTTGAGGGAGTTGATGCAAAACTGGAAAGGGTTGCAAACTAGGTTATGAAAGCTGAGACAAAGGCAGTTATTTACTCAGTGCTAGTTTTACAAACTTAGTCTTAAAGACAAATTCCAGTGTGTCACAGGACCCTGTTTACAGGAACACAGCTGTCAACCTTATCATCATCAGAACAGAGGTCAGCCTTGAAAGAGAGCAGATTCCTGAGAAACCAGGGCTCTTTGTAGAGGGATATGATTGCTTTTTGTTTTACTTTTTTGGGACAGGGTCTTCCTATGTAGAGCAGGCTGCCTTTGAACTCATTCATGTAGCCTAGCCTGGCTGCAAACTCACAGTGATCCACCTGCCTCAGCCTCTCAAGTGCTGGGATTACAGTTTGGTTTTTGCCAAGTCCTATTTTAATAATTGTGCAGAGTGATGTGTATAACAGCTGTATTGAAAGTTTGTAGTATGTGCTGTGCAAAGCCACATTGCAGAGACTAGTGACAAAGGCTGTAAATTAACTTAACAAGACCAGGGTAAAGATAAAGACAGGATTTTGCAGCAGGCCAGTTTCGAAGAGAGGAGTCTCTTTCAGAATCAAAGACTGAGGCATTTATAAGGGATTGAAGACATGGAAAAGGGTCTGAGTTAGTAAATGTCGATACCTCATGAATGCCTTTTCTAGGGTGTTTAGTTCCTTGCTAAACTTTCAGGAATACCTGCTTCGTATCTACTATTATGTTTATTATTATTATGGTTTTTGGAGACAGGATCTCACTGTGTAGTTCAGGTCACCATGTAGCCCAGGCTGGTCTCAAACTTGGAATAGTTCTCCTGCCACAGCCTCCCAAGTGCTGGAATTACAGGACTGTACTACCACAGCGGGAAACCTGCATTGTATCTAAAGTTGTGCATCAAAAGATGCAAATCGATGAGGTTTTCTACTTTGACCTCACAGAAAGACCCTTCCTCACTAAGAGAAAGGTTTGTTTTTATCTCATGCTGTTGTTGATCAGTCTTAGTGCAGTATCTATGACTGCTTATGTAGAGCTGGCAAACATTGCTTGGTGAGGAGCTGCTCAGTTTTAACCTTTTGTTGCTACTGGATAATCACCACAGTATGCACCTATGTGTTCCTGAGTAATGTGATTATGTTTACCAGCTTGAGGAACTACTAATACGATCTATAGCAGCTCTACCATTTTATAGTTGTCCCACCAATAGACAAGGTATGTGTGATTTTCTTTTTTTTTTTTTATGCTTTTGTTATAAGAGGAAAAGTTATCAAACTTGTATTACCCTCCCTAAATTAAAAAGAAAACAAAACCTAAGAGCTGGGGATTTAGCTAAGTGATAGGGCTTGTCTAGTGTATGTAAGGCCCTGAATTGATCCCAAGCCTTAAAAAAAAAAACTATTCATGAAATCCTAAAGTTTTAGAACCACCGCCTCACATCAGCCTGTATTTAAAAACAAAAGCAAGGGGCCTAAGGATATGCTCAATGACATGGTGCCTGCCTGGCAATCACCAGGTCCTAAGTTCAATTCCTGGTACCCCCCCCAAAAAAAAGCAAACAAATTGTCCAGTTTATCACTAAACAGAAAATTTCCTTTTTCTTTGGCCAGCCAGAATGGCTCCTTTTCTGTTTCTTCTGTGTTGTGGGTAAAAAGAAGAGGCATTAGGGGAATAACTTTCAAAACAGAAAACTCAGGAAGTAGGATAAAGTGCTGTGACAGAACAAGAGAAATCATCGGCTTGTGTGCATGTTTGGTCTTTGGCACCTGGAAATGACACACATCATTTCTTATTTTCCCTCTGTGGGAGGGAGGATTTGGTGGGCTACAAATCACAAAGACCCTACTCTCTTATCTATGCACCAGGATGAACCTCTGAAATTAACAGAAACATAAAACTTTGGACTGTTTCAAAATTCACATGTGAGATCAAAGAAAAACTATGAAGATGAAGGACGTAGAGAACAAGACCAAGAGACTGTAGGTTTTGAAGGAAGAGAGGAAGTTTCTGTCTCTCAGTGGTAGAAGTGACATAGGCCCTTCAGATTATATAGGGGAAATAAACTCCCAACCTGCTAGATGTTCTGTATGTCACGTTCTGTTCCCCAGAACTGAAGAATGAATTCTAAGGAACAATGGAGATTAAGAGTAGGAAATTTTACTTAGAGAGAGAGACAGCCCCTGAGAGAGACAGGAGGGGTCCCACGTGAGTTGCGCAGCCCTCTCTTCACAAAGGAAGTTTTATAGAGCAACATCATGAGGTGGGTACAACATGGGCTAAAGCCACGATCAATAAGATTATAAGTATAGCTGCTTAGGTAATGGTGACCCAGTGGGGACCCAAGTCACATAGCAAGTATACATGAAAAGAACAAAGAACTCTTCAGGAAGGAATGGGTCCAGGGATCTTAGTCATCTACTGAGGCGACTGATGTTTATCTAGACTTTATTGGACCAGGTCTTATGGCTTATCCTTTAGGGAAGCATGTAGGCCTGGTTTTTCCAGTTTTATCTTAAGGGCTGGCTTGCAGCAGATGCATGTTTTTCCATCTTTTCTCTTAACTGTCTCAAGGCCCTAGCCCTGTCTGACTGACTATAGTATTTCTGCCTAACTCAGCTGTTTACAACAGAAGCAATAAATTCTCAGCTAGCCAGACTCTCTGCTCTGTGAATTCCTTAAGAAACGATTTCTGTAAGCTGGGTAAGAAAATCTGGGGACACCACAGTGAACAGTGGCTATCTTTCCTGTTTTTATTGAAAAATACAAGACAAAACAAAACAAAAAACAATGGACATCGTGGCGCAACCCTGTAATCCCAGCATCCAGGAGGCTGAGGCAGGAGGGATCACTGAGTTCAAGGCCAGCCTGCACTACATAGAGAGACCTTGTCTAAAAATAAATAAATAAAAAGGAAGGAAGTTTTAAATAATAATTTATTTCCTTAAAGGAAAATACACATATCATATATACTTTCTTGGGATGCTAAACAATCAAGACAGAATGTTCCCCGAGTTTTGAGGGAAGAATATACTGGTATATGAAATTATAAAGACTGAACCAAGCTGGACATGGTGCCACATGCCTGTAATCCCAGTGCTTGGGAGACTGAGGCAGGAGGATTGCTGTGAATCTGAGGCCAGCCTGGGCTACAAAGTGAGTTCAAGGCCAGCCTGAATCATATAGTGAAACCTTACCTTTAAAAAGGCCAAAAAAAAAAAAAAAAGAAAGAAAAGAAAGAAAAACCAAAAACCCAAAACAAAAAACAAAACTCTTCTTGAGAACTCTGAGGTGGCATCTCCATGGCTGCTACAGCATCCTTCCTTTTTTTTAGCTGAGGAAATTTAAGGCTGATTTGGTGAAGAATAGACAGACAATGAAGCCAAAACTCTAATCACCCCATTTTCTGACCATTGTACTGTTCTTTCTGTTATACCAAATTGAAGTCTTTAGGGTCTTGGTTTGGTTTGGTTTGGTTTGGTGGGTTTTTTTTTTTTTTTTTGTTATACTGGGAATTGAACCCAGGGCCTTCACTGAGCTACATCTCCAGCCCTGTTTTATTTTTATTTTATTTATTTATTTGGTACTGGGACCAAACTCATACAACCTTGCACTTGCCAGGCAGTCACTTGTGCTGCGGAGCTAAATCTCTGGCCCCTGTTTTATTTGTTTTATCTTTAAACTGAATTGCTAAATTGCCCAGGCAGCACTCCAATTTGAAATCCTCTTGCCTCAGTCTCCTAAAGTGCTAGCTAGGATTACAAGTGTGCACCACTATGCCAGCTACATTCTACAGTTTTTAACAGAGTGTCTCCCATAGGAAAGTTTCTACATGCAGTGCATTCAAAATGTTTAAGACAATGTTTAGTGAGGAAAAAAGAATTTCTGTGTAATTATAATGTAAGACAAAAAGTAGTTAGATGCTGCCCTAGGAAGTGCATATATAGAATGATTTATATTATCAAATCTCCTCCTGTTGTAGACTGTTGGAGAAAGCCTTACAAAGGAGTGCATTTGAGCAGGATCTTAATGGTCAGATAAGCTTAGAATTTGTGAAGATAAAGTAGGAAGAGGAGGGGACCTTCCAGATAGAGTAAACATAGCCAGGCATGGTGGCACAGGCTTGTAATCCTGGCATCCGGCATCCATCCTGGAGGCTGCTAAGGCAGGAGGAGCGCCTAAATTTAAAGCTATTCTGCACTATAAAGCAAGACCCTATCGAAGAAGGAGGGAGGGAGGAAGAAAGCAAGCAAGCAAGCTCTTTTATTGCAGTTCCAATGCAAGGGCCCAAGGCTTTGAGGGCTGGAGGTATAGGGGTAGGGTTGGCCTGTAAGATAGGTGATTTGACCCATTTCTTTTCTTTTTTTAAAAATCAAACTTATTGGTACATTTTAGATATACATAATGGTCACTCATTGTAGGGAATTTGTATCTGTACATAATATGCCTTGTTTTGTTTTGTTTTGTTTTGTTTTGTTTCTATTCCTCTTCCTCTGTGTTTCCTGTGTTGTTTTGCTCAGAACTGCAGTGGATTAGAAACAGGAGTCCTGGCTCTTTTACATAACCTCTTGCCTTCTCCCATCTGCCAGCATTGCCTCTTTCCTATCTCCTTTCCCTTTCTCCTCCACCTATTACTTTGGTAACCAAGAATGATGGCTGTTGCTGCCTACATTATTTTTCCATTTCAGTAAAGTGGTATAGTGAAAGCACAAATTTGAGCACCCTGCTGGCCCCCCCCTTTTAAAATTAGAACCAGGAATCAAACTCATGCCCTTGCCCTTGCCAGGCAGACACTGTGCCACTGAGCTACATCCCTGGCCCTGCTGGGGCCCTTTTTACAAGTACTGAATTGTTATTTAGCACTGGTCTACTATGGAGGAGCCAAAATAAAAGGGGAGGGTGACTGGGAGGACTGAAGTTACCATGTATCTCTCCTGTTAGAAGACTTAGCACCTCACACCTTTCAGTGCCATGGTGTGATACCTGCCTTATCTTGAGGAGAATGTGTTGGCTTGTATTTTTACAACTGTTTAGCTTTGCTTGTTTTGCAGTACTGGAGACTGAACCCTGGGCATTGCATGTGCTAGGCAAGGACTTCAGCACTGAGCTATATCTCTAGATGTGCTATTTTCTTCAGCTTTCACGTGACAGTAGACAGGGAAGCCTGTCAGTCTGGGTGTGCATGTGTGTGTATGGCTGTGTATACATGGACATTGGTGACCTCTGCAAAAGCTGGATGGATCTTTGAGGACAGTCAGGGATCTCACACTCGGAACCTGCTCACCAGAAGCCGTCTCTCAAGGTCCGCAGATCAGAGAAAGGACAGTAAAGAAAAACCTTGTAGCTTTCCTGGTTACTCTGTGAGTGTTTTACAAGCTCCTTGTATTGCTGGGCTGAGCGGTCAGAAAGTAGGTTAGCACTGGGTGGGGGTGGAGGAATAGCAGGCAACATGAAGTAGACCAGTTACGTAAATGCAGGGAGATAACAGCAGGCATTAAACCATAGTCTCAGTGTCCATTTCCTGTGGAGAAGCACAGTCAGAGTCAAGCTCTGAAGGTAGGTGTGGGAGCCAGGAAAGGTCTTTTTAGAGGGTGCTACTAAAGGCAGGGAGCGGAGCAGCTGACAGTGCCTAGAGGGTGGGATGTGACAGATGTTCCAGATTTTCCACAGGAACAGGGTAAAGAATGTTATATGCTTGCATCAGCACTATCAGCGTCCACCCCTGAGACATCCAGGAGTCTGGATCTGTGCCTATTTCATTACCCAACAGGACTTAGGAATCTGAATAAAAAGGGGTATGCTTTAGAAAAACAGATGGTTCTTGTGGGAGAGTGACAGGGAGAGTGGTTCCTATCACTCCTTTCCCCCCATTCTGTTAGCCACTGATTTCCACTGAGATCACCAAGGTTTAAGAGTAACTTTGGGGAGAAAAGTGAAGAAACGTTTTTATCAGGGATCAAACTCAGGACCATATGCTTGCAAGGCAGGTGCTTATGCTGCTGAGCTAAATTCCCGGCCCAGTGAAGAAATTTTATCTCCACATCCCCAGTGCCTCAGAAGTCCCAGAGCTTCTAGGACATATCAGGTCCTAGGTATAATCATTGTGTGGTTGGAGCTGTACTTTCTTAATTCCTGTGGTTCAAAGTCAGTGCTGTGACTGTATGAAGAAGAGGCACAGGTGGAAGGCACTGGGTGTGACCATTTTGAGGGAAAAGGCTTCTGCCTCCCTCCTAAGGCCACAGAGCTCCCTAAGGGTGAAAGTTTCACAGTTTATGCCCTTTTCTACCCAACCATTCTTCCTACTAAGTGGTTGTTTCACTCTGAAACAGGCTGTTTTTACAGGTTCAGATCCAGGATAGAATGTGGGCATGTGTTTAATTTGTAGGCTAGAGCCTCTTTGTTGTAGGTAGGAGCCTGGGCAGGCAGGGTGTTGCTAGGTGGTAGAGCACTTGCCTTGCATGCATGTGGCCCTTTGGTTCAACCCTAGCACTGCAAAAATAAAAATGAAAATCTTTCCTTGGTCTTGAGAACAGAGGTTTTGGGTTCTGACTCAAGTGAAGTGTTTGAGGATCTTGATTCGAATACTCTAAGCAGTAGCACCTTACCCGTTCCTCACTCCTTTTCCCAGAGAGGACCTACATCCATCTTCTGTTTCTGCAGGCCTCATCATTTTGTCTCGACTGTCTCTGTCTTCTTTTTCTGCTGGCTGGTCCTCTGGTATATGGACTTATACATGATGAACTGTGAACTTCTAGCCACATGTAGTGCCCTTGGATACTTGGAGGGAGACACTTACCACAAGGAACCGGATTGCTTAGGTAAGTACTTTTTTTGAAGAACCAGGTAAAAATCTTGGTGGAATTGAGGCAGTCTATCAAATTTCTCAAGCCCTAGGTATGTAGCATGTGGGCTCAAGTGGAGCTTCTAGGATTTCACGTACTTGTCTTTTCTTTCTCTGAAGAGAGTGTGAAGGATTTGATCCGCTACTTGAGGCATGAGGATGAGACTCGAGATGTGCGGCAGCAGCTGGGGGCTGCCCAGATCCTGCAGAGTGACCTTCTACCCATCGTTGCCCAGCACCGCCAGGACAAGCCTCTCTTTGATGCTGTCATCAGGTTCATTTCCCAGATTTTTTATTTTTGCCACATGCCAGCATTTGTGTTTGTGCTAATAGGTTTAGGTGTCTGTGCAGGGCAAGGAAACCTAACAGCTTCTTCCTCCATTGTTTTCCCCAGACTGATGGTGAATCTGACACAACCAGCCTTGCTGTGTTTTGGTAGTGTACCTAAGGAGCCCAGCATGCGGCACCACTTTCTACAGGTGCTCACTTACCTGCAGGCCTACAAGGAGGTGAGACCATCATTTTGAGTCCCCGAGCAGAGTTTGGGGCAGTGAGGGGAAATGGATGGACACTATATAAGAGCCATTTCCTCACAGGCCTTCGCCAATGAGAAGACTTTTGGGGTCCTCAGTGAAACTTTGTATGAGCTGCTGCAGCTGGTGAGTCTCACCTACAAGAACCCGTGGCACAGGTAATGCTTTGCACCTGTCCTGAGCTGAGGAGGACATTCTGAGTCTGGAGATAACAGTCCAGTCCTTGGAGATACGGTAGTCCAAGCTGTAGTCTCTGGGTGCCTCGCGGATGCTCAGAGACTAAGTGAAGCTCTCTTCTGCACCTCAGTCCTCCAGCCTGGGTAGGTGCTGCCCGCCTTCCACAAGGATTCTCTCCCTCTGACTCTTCTCTTTCTGACCAGGGCTGGGAAGAACGGCAGGAGGAAGACAACCTGCTGATTGAGCGGATCCTGCTGCTGGTCAGAAACATTCTGCATGTTCCAGCTGACCTTGACCAGGAGAAGGTATGGTCCTGCGTCATCTGAGTTCTTCTGCTGAGTCAGGTTGAATTGTCTCTTTTTCTTTTTCTTCCCCCCCCCCCCAGCCCCCGCCTTCTTTTTAAGGTAGGATCAGGCTGGCCTTGAATTCCTGAATTCCTTGTGTAGCCCAGGCCAGCCTGGAATTTGCACTGATCCTCTTCCCTCAGCCTTTCCAATGCTGGGATTATAGGTGTGTGCCACCATGCCCAGATGAACTGTCCTTGTTAGGCTTTGCTTTTTTTTTTTTTTTTTGGTACTGGGGATCGAACTCATGACTTCACACTTGCCAGGCAGGCACTTAGACCACTGAGCTAACTCCCCAGCCAGGCTTTGCTATCTTGTGACCAATCTGGGACAAGAGCCTTCACCAAGGAATGAGCTGCAGAACTTCAAAGCAGGGCCGTGGAACTGAGTGTGCTCCTCTTTTCCTCTCCCCACTTATTGCTCAGAGGATCGATGATGATGCCAGCATCCATGACCAGCTTCTCTGGGCAATTCACCTCAGTGGCCTGGATGACCTGCTCCTCTTCCTGGCCAGCTCTCCTGCCGAGCAGCAGTGGAGCCTACACGTGCTAGAAATTATCTCTCTTATGTTTCGTGACCAGGTGAGACCCTGACGTGAAGCTGCAGTCCCTCCACCCTTGTAGGTTTCTGCTGTGCGGCCAGACTTGGTCTTGTAACATTGGCTGAATTGTCTGAGGAAGGCAGGTGATGGGTAGAGTCTCCTTGTCTTCAGTATAGGGTCCCATCAGAGTCTGGTTTTGTTTACTCTTTCTGTCCCCAGTAGAAGTGAAGTCAGAATTGGGCATGACTGTCCTGACTCTCCCCTCCTTGTTCCAAATCTAGAACCCTGAACAACTGGCAAGAGTAGGGCAGGGACGCTTAGCTCAGGAGAGGAGCGCAGATGTGGCAGAACTGGAGATGCTGCGCCAGCGAGAGATGGCCGAAAAGAAGGCTCGAGCTCTCCAGCGAGGCAACAGGTATGTAGCAGAGAGCGCTCTGCCTGTGTCATTCCTGCAGCGGAGAATACAAGCAGTGGAGACCAGTTCTAAGACAGTGGAGGCTGGACACCATTCTGAATCTTGAGCTCTTCCAGCATTCCTGGTGAAGGAGAGTGGGTTAAAGCTTCCAGATGACTGAGGAAGCACTTTGGACTTTTCTCCCCTGTAGGCATTCTCGATTTGGGGGCTCCTACATTGTCCAGGGGTTGAAATCCATAGGGGAAAGGGATCTCATCTTTCACAAAGGCCTTCACAATGTGAGTATTTGCACATCTGAGGTAGGAACACTGGAGCTGCAGGGTCTGAAAAAGGTCACCATACCTGGGATCAAAGCATCTTTGTTCCTTTTTTTTTGAGATAGGGTTTTACTATGTAGTACGGGCAGGCTTAGAACTCACACTGATCCTTCTGCCTCAGTGTCCCAAGTGCTGGAATCACAGGTGTTTGCTGCCACGCCCTGCAGCATTTCTGTTCTTAAATTTAGAAAGTTGGTGATGGCAGCAAAAAGAAGTAGAGTGTCTAGCATTAGTCACATTGTCTCCACTCATGTCTTTACTTAGTACCCGAGGCAGAGAACTGTCTGAGAGTTCCTTCTGAAAAAATTGTAATGCCAGGGATGTGGTAGAAGCCACAGGGGGATGATGGTAGTTAGGAGTAATTCTAATCTCCCAACCTGCACCCTCAGCTCCAAAACTACAGTTCAGATTTGGGAAAGCAGCCCCGCAGGCTGCCTAAACGCCGCCAGGCCGCTCAAGAGCTGTCCGTGCAGCGCCGCTCTGCCCTCAACGTGAGGCTTTTCCTCAGGGACTTCTGCTCTGAGTTCCTGGAGAACTGTTACAACCGGCTCATGGGTGCGGTGAAGGTGAGAACTTGGGAAGACATGGAGGTAGTCGGGGATGGTGCAGAGAAGTGACAGGCCAGTGATGGGGAGGAAGTGCAACCTGGAGGTTAGAGTGTGGACAAGGAAGCAGATAGGGCGCAGGAGAGATGGTGAAGATGGCAGGAGAGCGTGGGTAATTAGCATGAGGAAAAAGGGCTCTGGAGATGTTGCCCCAGAGGAACGGGAGAGCATTGTGGAGAGACCTAAGGAGAGCAAGAGAAAATTAGGAATTTTGGATCCTACAGAGTTACCATAGTGATGTCTAGGCTTCTCCCCATCATCACAGGAGGGAAGGAGGACAGGAGAAAGTTAGGAACCCTGAGGTCATAGTTTTTTGTTTTGTTTTGTTTTGTTTTGTTTTGGACATCAGGATCACCTGCTACGTGAGAAAGCTCAGCAACACGATGAGACCTACTATATGTGGGCCTTGGCTTTCTTCATGGCTTTTAACAGAGCTGCCTCCTTCCGGCCAGGCTTGGTTTCTGAGACCCTCAGTGTCCGTTCCTTCCACTTCATTGAGAAGAACCTCACCAACTATTATGAGATGATGCTAACAGATCGCAAGGAAGCCCGATCCTGGGCATGCCGGTGAGAGGGCATGCAGTGGGCATCCTGGCCAGCCCAGGGGTCTAAATACATGCATTTTGTATGGTACTTTTTTTCGATTCAGGATTGAAGGAATCAGGCCAGGGATTAAGGATTGGCAGGGTCATTTGTTCCTGGTGGCACTTTTTGAGGAGTGATGTTTCCATTAGCCAGTACCCTAAACCATCCCCTATTTCATTTGTCGGCTTCATTCTTAGGATGCACCTGGCACTAAAGGCCTATCAGGAGTTGCTGGCCACCGTGAATGAGATGGACATGTCCCCAGATGAGGCTGTGCGAGAGAGCAGCCGCATCATCAAAAGTGAGGCCCTGGCTCAGTCCCTGATCCCAGCCTTCCCGTTCTTACTAGAATCTCATTCTTCTCAGTCCCAATTTCACACCTTTCTCCTTTTTACTCAGGCTTTTCCGGTGAATCCTTCCATTCCTTTTTCTTTCCTCTTCGTAGACAACATTTTCTATATGATGGAGTACCGAGAATTATTCCTGACACTCTTCCGAAAGTTTGATGAGAGATGCCAGCCTCGCTCTTTCCTTCGTGACCTGGTGGAAACCACCCACCTCTTCCTCAAGATGCTGGAGCGATTCTGTCGGAACCGTGGGAACCTGATGGTCCAGGTACTGTGCAGTCCCAGGATGTTGAAAGTGTCATTAGGTGAAAGGCAGAGGGCTGTTTCTCCTATTTGACCATGTAGTTTAAGCTGATCTGTTAGAGCTACTCTGAACTAACAGGGCAAGAGGCTTGTGGTGTCACTGGTATGAGTATGCCAGCTTTACTTCTCCCATGAGGTTCAGCCCTGATTTACCAAAGTATCTCCATTCATTCAGGAAACATTTATCGAATGCCTGCTGTGTATTAAGCACATAAATCTTTAGAGATTCTTAATTTTAATTAACTTATTGTTTTGTCTTTTTGAGATGGTTTCACTATGCGTTTCAGGCTGGCCTTGAACTCACTTTGTAGCCCAGGCTGGCCTTAAACTCCCAGCACTCCTCTTGCCTCAGCCTTCTGAGTGCTGGGATTACAGGAGTGTACCACCATGCCTGGCTTAGAATTCATAATTTTAGATTTTAGTAATTAGCTTTCTGTTGCTATGACAAAATGCCTGAGAAAAACAACAGGGAAATTTTATTTTGGCTTGCAGTTTCAGAGGTTCTAGTCTACGGTTGCTTGGCTGTGTTGTTTCTGTGCTTGTGGTGAGGCTTATGGCAGAAAGGCACAGGTGGACCACAGCTACTGACCTCACGGTGACCAGGATGGGAGCATGTGCAGGAACAAGATATACTTGGCCACGGCACATTGCCCATGACTGAAATTCTCCAACCAGGCTCACCTCCTATAGTTTCTACCGCCTCTCACTATGCCTTTCAATCATGAATGCATCAGTGGAGCGATTTGTTGATGAAATCAGAGCTCTTGTAATCCAGTTATTTCCCAAAAGTCCTACCTCTGAACATTGCTGCATTAGAAACGAAGTCTTCAGTACATGAGTCTTTGCAGAATATTCCAGATCCACAGCATAACAGTAATTATGCTCTAATGTTTCTTGGTTATACTTCAGAAGCATTGTAGTGAGATGGGGAGAGCCTTTGTTGAAAGTTAGGAGGATGGGGATCCAATGCTGTACTAGTTACTGTTAGAATAAACTCAAGAGGCTTGTGTCAGTCTCTCTAGATCCCTAAATAGGAATTATAACTTCACCAGACCTTTTCTCAAAGGTTAAAAAGGGCTGGGGATGTAGCTCAGTATGAAGGCCCTGGATTCAATGCCTAGTATTACTCTTGAGTCTAAAATAGAATAATAAGAGCCTGCAACAAAAAGAAAATTCCAGGAAATTCATATGCTGGGGACAAAGGGACTCTACTTTGTAAAAACACATTTTTGTTCCAAACCTTACTATAATTCTAGTTGCTACAGTTTAAAATTCTGTCCAGCCAGGTGTGGTGCTAGATGCCTGTAATCCCCGCACTCAGGAGGTTGAGGCCAGCCAAAGCTACATAGTGGGTTCAGAGCCAGCCTGGACTGCATAGAGAGGCCTTCTTTCAAAATATAAAATTAAAATAATTCTATCTGAAATGAACTTAGAAGAGGCAGCAATACCAATGATGCTTTATTAAAAAGTATTTTTATGCTCAGGACTCTATGGTATTATCAGTAATAATAGGTGTTAACATCTAGTCACAATTTTTTTTTTTAATCAGTCCTGGGAATCGAACTCACAACCATGTGCTTGCAAGGCAGGCACTTATGCCACTGAGCTAAATCCCCAGCCCTAGTCACAGTTTTCTATGTAGCAACACAGTGCTAAGGTTTTCATGTAATCCATGCAACAGCGTTAGGACATTTGCAAGTGAATGAACAGCTTACCCAAAACCTTGTTAGTAAATGGTTAGTATCTGTGGAACCTTGGTTCATGAACTTAATTATTTCCACGATTCTAGTCACAAACTAAATTGGATGAGAACCAAATCAAATTCAATAGTTATGTTTAATGTTGATCTTGGGGGGAAATTTGATTTGGTTCTCATCCAGTTTGATCTACAACCAAAATCGTGAAAGCAGTTAAGTTTGTGAACTGAAATTACTGTACTCAAGTCCAGATCACTGGACTCCAAGGCTCATGCTCTCCATTGAGTGTGTTTGACCGTGAGTTTCTCAATAGAGCATGAACCTCAAGGGTTCCCCACCCAGCCATCCAGTTTGACTTTTGAGCAGCCACACAAAAGACTAGTTTGAATCTGTGATTTGAGGAAGGAGAACTTTTGTTTTGTTTTGTTTTGCTTTGTTTGTTTTGTTTTGTTTTGTTTTGTTTTGTTCGACATAGGGTCTCACTATGTAGCCCAGGCTGACCTCGAAACTCATAGCAATCCTCCTGCCTTAGCCTCCCAACTGCTGGGATTAAAGGCTGTGCAGCACCACCCCCTGCTCTTCCTTTTGAAGAGAAGATTTTGCCTTTTACAGAGGCTTTTCATGTCTCTTATATGATTCTCATAACAAATTTGTTCATCCTGTAGACTTTTAAAGATATTGCTGCTTTTGGCAAACTCTTACTCCAAGAAATAGGCATTTTATATGCAATGGCATTTTATGCTTATCCACATTACTCTTCCTTACTCTGTAACGTAATATCCTTTTAACTTACCTGCTCTCCAACTAGAGTACACACTTTTTAGGGACAAAGAAATATACTGTTCACCATTGCTTTCCACTGCCTATGAGCAGCACATACTGGGCACTTTGTAAATCCCCACCAAACTAACTAGTTTTGTTTTTAATTTTTTTAGTTTTGTTTTATTGAGACAGAGTCTTGCTGTGTACTTTGTGAACTCACTATGAAACCCAGGCTGGTCTCAAACTTGTGGCGGTCTTCCTACCTCAGCCTCCCAAATGCTAGGATTACTGGCGCGCACCACAATATCTGCTTAGTTTTGTATCAGAGACAACAATGAGGAGAAAAGACTTCCTTAGCTCTCTTGCCATAGTCATACAATTCTTTCCCCCATAGAACAAACGGAAGAAGAGGAAAAAGAAGAAGAAGAAGGTTTCTGACCAGACTGTGGCTTCTGGCAATGTCTCATACAGTGCAGAGGAGCTGGAGGCTTTGTGGCCAGGGCTGGCTGAGCAACTGCAGTGCTGTGCCCAGGTAGGTGGTTGCAGACACTCCAGCTTTTTTGAGGGAACTGGTATATGGGTAGACAAATATTCTTATCCATTTCTAGGATCCTGAGCTCAGTGTAGACTCCATGGTTCCCTTTGATGCTGCCTCAGAAATCCCAGTAGAAGAACAGCGGGTAGAAGCCATGGTGAGGATCCAAGACTATCTCCTGGCCAGCCAGGGTTCACAGGCTCTGACGCTCCTGAGATCTGCCCGGTGAGAGCCCCGCCCAGCACCCCTCCGGGCTTTGGGAGCCTTCACTTGGGTGCAGCGTTCTCAGGCTTCAGCAGGGAGAAGTCCGGTCAGGTTCTGGGACCTAGAACTGAGTACTGACTTCTGGGAGCTTTGATTGACTTGGGGGTTTTTGGTTTGTTTCTGAGAAATATTAGAAACCACAGTTAATCAGAGGGAAAAAATAACTACTAGCCAAAAAGAGTCATCACTACCATTTTGATGAATAATCTTCCGGATTCTGTTATGGATGGACACACACACACCTCCTTTTATAAAAGCGGAAAGCACATGTGCTGACTCACAGTGTTTGTGAGTTCTCGATATATTTCAAGCATCATTTCTCTTCTCTTATTTCTTTTTTTTTTTTTTTTTTTTTTTTTTTTTTTTTTTTTGGTACTTGGGATTGAACTCACGATCTTGTGCTTGCCAGTCAGGCGCTTATACCACTGAACTAAATTAAATCCCCAGCCCCTCTTCTCTTCATTTCTACAATTGTTAATGACTTTCAGGCACCATTGTATACATACGTATGTTTGCTATCTATGTGTCAACATGTAGATTGTCTCCATTTTGTTCTAACATGATTTTCATTGTGGTATAGCTTATGAGGAAACGTTTCCCTGGCGTCTGATCTCTGATAATAGTTTGGATCCTCTTTCTGGCTGACAAATGAAATATATCTCAATTTCTTCTCACATTCTACTTACAACTCCTATTTCCTATAGTTAAAGCCTTTTTCCTCTGTGCTCCAGGGAGGTGTGGCCAGAAGGAGATGTGTTTGGCTTTACAAACATTTCCCTTGAGGAAGAAATGCAGTTGCTGAAACAGATCCTCTCTGCTCCACTTCCTCGTGAGTCTCTATTCCTTTGCAGCTCCCTTGTTTCAGCTGTGCTCCAGCACCAGCGTGATAGAGACCCCATAGTCCTCATTCTTTTTCCCCCCTCCCCAGTTTGAGCCTAGGACTTTTACACTAAGCTGCATCCTCAGCCCTTCTTTAATGTTGAGAGAGGGTCTCAGCATCCTCAGCCCTTCTTTAATGTTGAGAGAGGGTCTCACTAAGTTTTCCATGCTGGGTTCAAGTTTGAGATCCTCCTGCCTCAGCTTCTCTGAGTGCTAAAATTACAGGTATTTGTTACCACACTGGGCTAATCTTCACTCTGTGTATAGGGCAGCAGGAAGCAGAGGAAGGAGGTAGAGAAGAAGAGGAGGAGGAAGAGGAAGAAGAAGAGAAAGAAGAAGAGTTGCAAGTTGTCCAGGTGTCAGAGAAAGAGTTTAACTTTCTGGACTACCTAAAACGGTGCGTGCTAAGGCTGAGCCGCTCCCACCGTGGTGACTATGCAGCCGTGAGGCTGGCTTGTTCCTCTGTGATGCTGACCCCCTCTCCCTTCCTGACCTGTGCAGCTTTGCGTGCTCCACCATTGTGCGAGCCTACGTGCTGCTGCTGAGGAGTTACCAGCAGAACAGCGCCCATACTAACCACTGTGTGGTCAAGATGCTACACCGGCTGGCCCATGACCTCAAAATGGAAGCCCTACTTTTCCAGCTCTCAGTCTTCTTTCTTTTCAATCGTCTGCTTAGTGACCCTGCTGCTGGAGCCTACAAAGTAAGAGACTACCAAGGAATGGGGCTGGGAGGCTGGGGATGATCTTCAGGAGGTAGAAGCTGGGAGGTGTCTGAGGAGGAGGTGAGAACATGGCTGGCAGGCAGATGGAGGGAGCTGCCTAGGAAGAGCAAAAGAGAGAATCCAAATGCTTGGAAGGCTGAGGCAGGGGGCTCGCTGTGAGTTCAAGACCAGCTTGTACTATATAGTGAGATCACTGTTTCAAGAAAAAAAAGAAAAAGAGCAGAGAACAGCTTGTGGACAGGTAGGAAGAAAATATGTAGGGGCCAGCCTGTGTATCTGTTTGGCATCACAGTAGCCTTCCTTCCCTGTAGGAGCTTGTGACTTTCGCCAAATACATCCTCTCCAAGTTCTTTGCGTTGGCCACAGTCAACGAAAAAGCCTTTGTGGAGTTGCTGTTCTGGAAGAACACAGCTGTGGTTCGAGAGATGACTGAGGGCTATGGCTCCCTGGATGGCAGGTGAGCTTGGGGGTGGTGAAGGATAGGCAGTAAGTAAGCGCTGGAAAAGTTGCACATCATTCGATTTACTGTTTCCCTTTCAGAGGTGAGAAACAGGCCCAGAAGGTGAAATGCTTTCCTAAGTTTACCCGACAGAGGAACAGGGACTGTAGCCTAAGTCTGCTGTCTGCTGTAGTTTCCTTCTCTGTCCCAGTCTTAGTTAGAGGTGGTTGCTAATGGGAGTGTTGGTTGCCCCCTGAGTTTGTACCCTCTCTACTAATGTGGTGAGAAACCATAAGGATTCACAGAAATGTCTTCTTCTCTTAATATCTCAGTTTCTCTGTTTCCCCTAACACTCTTGGTGCTTGGAGTTTCAGACTCCATAGGCCCAAGCTGGGAGTTCTCCTACTTTAACATTGGGGTTTTTAAATGGAAGGAGAATGAGAAGGATACCACATGTAAGACCTCTGCTAACTAGCTCTGCTGAGTTAGTTACCTCACTTTTCTTGTTCTTCTGAACTGCTCACAGAGGGCCTTTGGTCTCCTCTCTTGAGGCCAGAAACCTACATACTCCCCTTACCCTTTCACTCTTCAGGTCTTCCAGTTGCAGAGCTGCTGCATGGGGCCCAGAGGAGGAGGCTCAGCTTCGAGAACTATACCTCACTCATAAGGACGTGGAAGGTGTGAGGCCTTGAATGCTGAAGAATTCTTTAGGAGAGTAGCCTGAGCTCCAGGACCTGTCTTCACTGCTTCTCTCCCTCTCCACCATAGGTCAAGATGTGGTGGAAACCATCCTGGCCCATCTGAATACTGCTCGGACACGCAAGCAGGTCATCCACCATCTGGTGCGGCTGGGACTGGCTAACAGCGTCAAGGACTTCCAAAGGTAGAAGCTTCTGTTTTGGAGGGGATGGGGAATCCTCAGTCCACACGCTGGACCTCCTTTGCTGCCAACACCACCCTTAACAGGAAAGGGACCCACATTGTATTGTGGACAGAAGACCAGGAGCAGGAACTGCAGCGGCTTTTTGAGGAGTTCCAGGACTCAGATGGTGAGTCAAGTGGAAGCTCAAGAAATAGCTAAGACGAGAGCCAAGCTGTCCACTCCTCCACGCTCTTCCTTGTATTTTAAAGCTTATCCCATCCTTCTATCCATTTGCTATATTTGTGTCATTTGGAGTGAGATAAGCTAGCATCTTTCCAGAGACCTCTAATTTTTTTTCACTAATACCTTTCTCTAGTTGCTTTCGGGTATTCATGTATTCCATCTCCTTAGATGTGCTTGGTCATATCATGAAGAATATCACAGCGAAACGCTCAAGGGCTCGAGTCGTGGATAAACTGCTGGCCCTGGGGCTGGTAGCTGAGCGGCGGGAGCTGTACAAGAAACGGAAGAAGAAGCTGGCACCCTCCGGCACGGTAACAGTCTCACCCTGGCTCTGCCCACCTGGGCCCATTCCCCCCGAGGTGCTCACAGGAGCAGCCCTCCACCCCACCACTCCTCCTGCCTCAGGCTGTTCCAACAAGGCCCTCCAGTGGGGGGGTCAGCAGACTCCCCACATTGCTCATGGTGCCTCCTTTTCATCATCCTGCCAACCAATGAATTCCAGCCTGATGGAGAAGAGTCCTTAAAAGATCTTTGGCAAGATCTGGAAGATGAGGAAGACTTCCCAGAGGAAGAGAGTGAAGAGAAGGATGAAAAAGAGGAGTGCTTGGAAGCAGAACAATCCCAGGGTCACTCAGTTCTCTCAGCTGCAAGCCTTGGTCAAGGCCTACATCAGGAAGGTGAAGACTTCGGATGAGAGAGGTGGAGGGTTGGGGCAGAAGTACAGATCAAATATGTTTCCTCTTATTTTTTTTTTTTTTGGTACTGGGGATCAAACTCACGACCATGCACTTGCAAGGGAGGCGTTTATGCCGCTGAGCTAAATCTCTGGCCATTCCTCTTTTTGTTTAGGCTTTTCTGTCCCACTGCTGTGGCTCCAGAACTGCCTGCTTCGAGCAGCGGATGATCGGGAAGAGGATGGTGAGTGCAGAGATGATAGTTTCGGAGTCCTGGAGGCCACTGAACTGGCTTGCAGGACAGAGGGGCGGTCCTTTCTCACATGTGGCTGCTGGCCATTCTAGGCTACTGCCAGGCAGTTCCACTGGTGCCACTGACAGAAGAAAATGAGGAAGCAATGGAAAATGAACAGTTTCAGCAGCTGCTGCGCAAGCTAGGGATTCGGCCCCCAGCCTCTGTGCAGGCAAGTGGCAAGTTAGAGTGTCAGCCAAGGCACATTGGTCTGTGGCTGTGTGCTTGCTGTCTTCCTTTTGTCCTCCTCACTGTCTTGTCTAGCAGCTGTCTTGCTAACCTTCCTCTCTGCAATCTCCCTTTCCCCCAAATCGATGTTCTATGCTGTGCCCTACATTTTATCTTTTTAAATCTTATCTCCCTTCTCACTCTACTTCCCATACAGTATTTATCTTTCTAAAATACAGTTTTCCTTAGATGACTTGCTCATACAAAGCACTGCATGGTCCACAGCCAGATGGCAGCCAATCTGTGCAGACTGTCGGCCATCCCACCACACACCTGCTTTATACCTGGCGTAGTCATCCTTCGTATGGTAGGCTTTTCCCTGACCGTACACAGTAATCATGCCAGTTCCTCTTTCAAAAAGCTCCAACTGTACAAGCATGATGACAAGTACACATGTGCACTCATACCTGCATGCATGTGTCCATGTATGCTCACACCCCACCCACCTTCCTGTTGAACCCCAGCCCGAGTCAGCTTAACTGTCATTTCCTCAGAGATGCAATCCCCTTTACCCTTTTAATTCCTGAAGTAAAAGTAATCCCTTGGTATACCTGTAACCCCAGCATTCCAGAGGCTGAGGCAGGAGGACCATAAGCACAAGTATAGCCTGGACTACAAAGTGAGTTCAAGGCCAGCACAAACTGCATAGTGAGACCTTGTCTCAAAAAAAAAAAAAAAACCATGCATAGGTCCCATGGCAGAGCCCCACCTCTGGTCCCTTTATTACTATGATATAGCCTTAATCCATTAGTGTTACAGCACATTTATTCTTTTTAAGCACATTTGTTCTTTCTCCCATTAGGTTATGAGTTTCTTGAGAACAAAGATCATAGGTGGTTTACCTTTAGGTCACCAGGATCCATTCATTTATTTAGTTAACAACTATATGTATTGGGAACCTATTAATGTAGTAGACACCATGCTAGACAGTAGGTAGATATTATAGATAAACAATAAGTAGAATTTATGACCCTTGTGGGTCTTCCCTAATGTGGGATCTTATTTATTCAATGAATAATATAGAAATCTTGTGAATAGAGACTGGTCTTTTCTTTGCTGTCATTTTCTTTCTCTCTGTCCTTTGCTCTTTTTTGGGAGATGGTGAGTGACAGTGCTGGGAAATGAACCCAGGGCCTTCACACTGATCTATATCCCCTTCCCTCCAGCCCTTTTTTTTTCTCTTTCTTTTATTCTGAGATAGAGTCATGCTAGTTGCTTAGATTGGGATTCAATTTATGATCCTCCTGCCTCAACCTCCTGGAGTGCTGAGAGATTAGAGATGTGCACACCATGCCTGACCCCTTTGCTGTCATTTTTCATTGCTTTGTCCCTGTAGGAAACCTTCTGGCGAATCCCAGCCAAGTTGAGCCCCACCCAGCTCCGCAGAGTGGCAGCTTCTTTGAGTCAGTCAAAGGAAGAAGAGAAGCTTCAGCCAGAGTTAGAGCTGAGCATCCCTGGAGAGCAAGGCTCCAGTGAGGACGACCAGCGAAAGAACCTCTTGTTAGCTCATAAAAAGAAAGCAGAACTGGTATCCCCAGAGGGTAAAGTGTGACCGCTTACCTATTGACAACTTATTTGTTGTGCCAGCCATATTGGTTTGGAGGGATGAGAAGGTATTTTGAGAACCTGCAGGCCCAGTTCCCTAATTCTGTGCCTCTTCTGGTTATGATAGAGGAGGGAGCTGCTGGTTGGAAAGAGCATCTGAAGGTGGCACCCAAGAAGCGACAGCTGCTGGACAGTGATGAAGAAGAGGAGGGAGATGAGAGCAGGAGCAAAGGTAGCAAGTCTTTCTTCTAATCTCTGTCTTCAATCTGAAGACAAACTCCTCTCTTTACCCTTCCCGTACTTAGATATTCTCTCTCACCCCTATTGTTTCCACAGCACCAGAACTAGGGGCTCCAGTAATGCAAAAGAAGAAGCGGTATCAGATTGAGGACGAGGATGAGAATGACTGAAGAACCACAGGCCTAGGCACAGAGATAGATTTGCTTTTAGGTGCTAAATTTAAGTCAGAGTTGGGAGGACCCAGCATCAGTTCTTAGCGGATATAAACATTGGTTCCTGGGCTGTTCCATAGATTTAGGGCCCAGGAATTTTTAGTTCCCAGAGTCGGAGAGACATTTTGCAGTCCCGGTTTTTCCCAGTTTTGTTTTGTGTTCATGATGCTGGGGTCAAACACAGGCCTTCCCCCATGCTGGATGAGTTCTCTACCACTAAGCTACATCCCCAGGCCATCTTCTCTCCATTTTATTATTATGCCTGTCCTGAGAGCTCTCTGGAAACTTGACTTCTGGCTTCTCCTCTTTTAGGAACCTTTCTTTCTTTTTTTCTTTCTTTCTTTGGTTACTAGAGACTCTTAGCAAATGAGAGTGAGTAAAATATAGAGCTACCCTGGACCCCTTCCTTGCTCAGTTGCTTGGTTGGTTGGTTTTGTGGTGCTAGGGATTGAACCCAGGGTTTCTTCTATGCTAGACAAGCATTCTACCACTCAGCTCCAGCTCCAGCCTCCTCCTTTTGTCTTTTCCTTTTGACTTTCTGTTAGAGGTGAGTCACAGTACCAGATGGGGGGCTTTATCATGATGCACTGTTTTTAAAAGACACTCAGATTCCTTCACCCTACGTTTTTCCAGGTATCACCTCCTAGTCACCAGATTGAGCCCAATTCCTACAATTGAGGTAGAGCTAAGATGAAATATTTGTCAGATAATGCATGTATTTGATTTGTTTGACATTAAATTAAACATGTAAAATTAACAGTTGCTGATCTCAGTCTGAGCTTCCCAGCCACCCCCTGCCCTGGTTTTGGAAGAACTTTAAAATATTATAGTTAAAGGAAACCACCAACCCTCCCCTTTCTTTCACCTACTGAAGACACAGAAAACTATTGTCTTCAAGAATCTTCTTGTTGCCAGGTATGATAAGGCACACCTATAATCCCACCACTCTGGAGGCTGAGGCAGGAGGATCACTCTGGAGGCTGAGGCAGGAGCTGAAAGTTTGAGGCCAACCTAGGCTACATAGTGAGTTTAAGGCCAGTCTAAACTACAACGTGAGACACTATTTCCAAACATAAATCCTTTGAGCTTTTATGGAAGTTTCATTACATAAGCAAGACTGTTGGAGTCTGTGCCTACATCCCCAATCACCTAAATGGGTGCACAGCGAAGGCTCAAAGGAATGAAACAAGCAGCATGATCTTTAGGGCTGCAGGAGGACTGAAATCCTCAGCAGAACTCGTAACTCTGCTAGCTGGCTGACCGACTAACACTAGGCAGCTCATATTTAATCAGAATAAGCAAGGAGTTGAGCAGACAATGGAGGAAACCCAAACAGGATCTTTGGGGGGGGGGTCAAGGACCCCCTCAGAGCGACAGATGATGCTAATTTTTTTTTTTTTTTTTTTTGTACTGGGGAATCGAACTCACGACCTCACCCTTGCCAGGCAGACGCTTAGGCCACTGAGCTAAATCCCCAGCCCCAGATGATGCTAATTAAGGAAAACTATCCAGAAAGTCTCCAGATGGCCTATTTTGCCCCCTGAGGTATCTCCTTGTTCTCAGTTTAACCATGCCTAGGCCACGCCACAATCCTGCACATGTATTCAGCTCTCCAACACATGACTAATTAAATCACCTACTGTTGGTTTATCAATTCAAACTTAAGCTCCTCTCCCTGTTTGGTTTAGGGCTTTGTACATCCTTAGGATGTCAAGGGTGGAGATGGGACTGAAAATTCCAATTTTCTGGTCACATGTTTGCTTCCTGTAATCAACCAGGCCCCATCCTGAGTTTCCATAGGGGTCCCCAGTCATTCATTAGCCCTCCCATCATTCTAGGGACGGGTTATATACAAAGTATGACTGAAAAATACTTTACATTTAAATTTTTAAAAATAGAGTAAAATACACATTATCATTAGTCCCCCTCAAAATAGTTCTCTTACTTTCAACACACTTATCCAATTGTTCTTACCACTTTTGGTGGGGGAGTTTGTTTTGTTTTGTTTTGGTACCGGGCATTGAACTCACGACCGCACACTTGCCAGGCAGGTGCTTATGCCACTGAGCTAAATCCTCAGCCCTTGTTTTGTTTTTGAGACACGGTTTTGCTACGTAGTTCAGGCTGGTTCTGAACTCGCTGTGTAGCCCTCGAACACAGAGTGATCCCTCCTGCCTCAACCTCACAAGTGCTGGAATTACAGGTGTGTACCACCACACCCATCTTTGCATTAAGGTTTATAGTGTACATCTTTAATTTACCAATCTACTTCCAGGTGATATTTATGCTGCTTTATGTAAGAGCACAATGTGAGAAGTTCACCAGTATACTTCTTTCCTTCTCCAGCATTTGTGCTAACACTCTTTTGCATTTACACATTCTGTGCCCTACACTGGATTATTGTGGTCTTAAATAGCCTATTACCTCTTTTTTTTTTTTTTTTTTTTGGTACTGGGAATTAAGCTCAGGACCTTGCACTTGCCAGGCAAGCACTTATGCCACTGAGCTATATGCCCAACCCATCTTACTACCTCTTTAAAACAAACAAAAAAAAAACCATATGTATACTTGTCCACATAATTACGATTTTTGTATGTATGTTCTTCATTCTTTAGTATACATATTTCCACTAGAAGTCATTTTTTTTTTCTACTTGAAGACTTCCACTAATATTTCTTACAGTGGAGGTCTGCTGGTGATGGATTCTTTCAGATTTTGAGTGTTTCTTTGTGGTTTTTGGATTTTGTGGGGATAGAATTTGAGTGTTTTTTGTGGTTTTTGGATTTTTGGGGAAGGTAGAATTTACTGTTTTAAAAATGTACAATGGCTGGGCATAGTGGCACACATCTGTAATCCCAGCACTTGGGAGGCTGAGGCAGGTTTGTTGCAAGTTGGAGACCAGCTACAAAGTGAGCTCAAGTCCAGCCTGAACTGCATAGTGAGAGCCTGACTAAAAAAAAAAGTACAATGCTGGGCATGGTGACACACACCTGTAATCCCAATACTCAGGAGGCTGAGGCAGGAGAATTGCCTGAGTTTGAGACCAGCCTGAATTACCTAGCAAGACCCTGTCTTAACACAACCAGTGGAGGGCCCCACCCACACCATTTTTTTACAATGTACAATTTCCAATACTTAGGAGACCGAGGCAGGAGGATCAGTGTGAGTTTAAGGCCAGCCTGATGTACAAAATAAGCACAAACCACCCTGAACTACATAGTGAGAGACACTGTCTCAGAAAACAAAAGTAGTTTGCCAAATGTGGATGTGCTTACAAATCCTAGCTACACAGGAGGCTGAACAGGGATCTCAAATTCAAAGTCATCCTGGGAAATTTAGCAAAACCCTCTCAAAAAAAGAGAATTAGGGATGTAAGCTCAATATTCCCTGGATTTAGTCCCCAGTACAATGAAAAAATGTCTCAAGAGATGGGTGTTTAAAAAAAAAAACTCTAGGACTGGAGATTTAGCTCAGCGCATAGTTGTGAGTTCAAAACAAATAACTCTAGGGCTGGGGATTTAGCTCAATGCCATAAGCGCCTGCTTTGCAAGCGCATAATCGTGAGTTTGGTCCCCAGTTCCCCCTCTCCCCCCCCCAAAAAAAAAAGAGATGGGTGTGGCAGCATACAACTCAACGCTCAGGAAGCTGAGGTAAGGTATAGAGGAGGTTGTGAGTTCGATCCCTGGTACCAGCAACAAAAAGTAAAAAAATGGGAATCTGTAGAGTTCAAGGCCATCCTGGACTGTGTAGTAAGACCCTGTCTCAGATACCAAGAAACTGTACAATCCATCACCTCTGAGTATATTCATGGTGTGCAACCATCACTACTCTCTAGTTAAGAACATTTTCATTCCTCAAAAAGAAATCCTATACTTACCATGTTGAAAAATCTTTGATGTTAACAAGTGTGGCAGCTCATGCCTCTGATCCCAGCACTTTGGGAGGCTAAGCCCAACCTGCATAACTTAGTGATTTAATGAGACCTTGTTTTAAAAGATAAAATGGAGACATACCCTGGTGTGAAGGCTTTGGGTTGACTTCCCCCATATCAAAGGAAGAAAGAAAAGAAACTGATTTTTTACTTGCTTTCTGGATTCACCCAGACATAAACCATAACACCCAAGTTGGCCTCACTCTCAGCAATCTAATTAACTCAGCCTCCTGAATGCTGGGATTACAGGTATAATCCCACCCAGCTTTTATTTTTCGTTCTGTCTGGAAACATTCCTCTCTGAAACATGGTTCTGATTATTGTTTCCTGCTCCAAAGCATTTAATAGAGCGTCTAATGCCAAAGATAGGATGCCTGATCTTAGCCAAGCACCACACCATGACTGCACAACCACATTTCAGACTCTTGTTGCCCTCTGCTATTTGTGGTCCTCTACACAGAGCAGGCCTTTTCATGCCATCTGCTATTAATTTAATTGTACCAGTCTGTCAACTGGAGGGCTCTGTCCAATCCCAGCACCATGCTTCAAGAATCAAAAAGAAAATTTCAGCTCAAATGTTCTTGCTTATGTGAAGCTGTCTGTTGTTCTTTGAACCCCAAGGCATCAAAGCATGAGCAGTTACTTTTTTTTTTACTACTGGGGTTCAAACCTACAAGCACTCTACCACCCCTAGCCCTTTTTAATTTTTAAGTTTCCCAGTCTGGCCTCAAACTTGTGTTCTTCTTGCCTTAGCCTCCTGAATAGCTGGAATCACATATGCATGCCAACATACCCAGCTGAGAAATCATTTTGATATGTTCATTCCTCTAATAAAGCGATAGTCTTACAGTGTTTCATCTCTTTGTTCTTTTTTTGAATAAACAGCTGAGCAGAGCTTTGGAGGGGGACAGTTATGGGGATTAAGCCCAGGGCCTTCATACTGACCTATGTCCTCAGCCCTTTTAAAAATATTTTTATTTTGAGACAGTGTCTTGCTGAGTTGCTAGGCTGGGCTTGAACTGAATTGAAAAAGGAAAAATTGTAAAAGTAGCCCTTGCATGTTGGTGACCATCTGTTTATGTATTTAGCTCCTCCTATGTAGGAGTCATAGTGCTGGACATTGGGTATCTGTTGGGAATGATTATCCAAAAGCAAGGTGTACACAGGTGAATAAAACTCAGACCCTCACAAAGCTGGGCTACATAGTGAGTTCAGGGGCAGCCTGAGACACACACACACACACACACACACACACACACAGCCCAGACCTCAGAGCTACAGCTGTAGGCTGGGGAGGGGCGGGGAGTCTCGCAGGTTTTCTTCATCCCTACACAATACCAGCAGGACAGCAGCCCAGGTTCCCAGGGATGCCCTGGTGTCCGTTTTGTAGCTGCCAGGAGGGGTTCAGCCTAATCCACGGTGAGCAAGTATACCTTCTCCACTATGCTTTGTGGGCACGAGCCACAGGTGTGTCACCAAGAGGTGATAAGAGCAATTGTAGCCTCTGAGGTCAAGATTTCAGAAGTGAATTCATTTTACTCATTGTGGGACTTACTGAATGGCCATAATTTAGACATTGTTCCTGTACTAATTCCTGGCAAGCTGTATGCATAGTGTTTAAAATTCAACTAAACATCTGACTTGACATCAATTTTTTTTCTCATTAAACTTTGTTTTAATGGGTCTCAAAATTCTGTGACAGATTTTTGCTTGTTTCCATTAAAAAGTGTTGATTTTAAAAGCTGACTTTAAAACTGCCACACATACACACACAATGGTACCCCTAACATTCTCCTTTCCTTCTGAAGGTTTCATGATGCATTATTATCATTATCATTAACCAGTCTTTCTGGGCCGGGGATTTAGCTCAGTGGCTTAAGCGCCTGCCTGGCAAGCACGAGGTCATGAGTTAGATCACCAGTACCAAAAAAAAAAACAAAAAAAAAAAACCAGTCTTTCACTATTAAACCTAAATGGCCAGGTGGAAGAAACAGTTCTGAGACAGGTCTTCCACCACTGATTAAGAATGGGGTGGTGTGTGTTAAGGCATAATATTAATTTAGCCTTGTGAGCTTTCTGGGCAGACTTGGTGACCTTGCCAGCTCCATCAGTCTTCATGTCCACTGCTTTGATGACATCCACAGCAACTGTCTTTCTCATATTTCAAACAGTGAACAACCCAGAGGTGAATAGTCAGAAAAAACTCTCAACACACATGGGCTTTCCTAGAACCATGTCAACAATGGCTGCATCATGAGATTTCAAGAATTTGGGGCATCTTCCAGCTTCTTAGGAGATCAGCGATCAGTCTTTTAGCTTAGCAAACTTGCAAGCAATGTGAGTCGTGTGATAATCCAGTACAGGGGCATAGCCAGCACTGATCTGGCCAGGATGGTTCAGGATACCTGGGTAATGAAGCCAGCTGCTTCCATTGGTGGGTCATATTTGCTGCCACAGGAGCATTGCCACAATGAACATCTATGACAGGCACATTCTTGCTTTGAAGCCCACATTGTCCCGAGGAAGAGTTTCACTCAAAGTTTCATGGTGCATTTGGACAGATTTTACTTCAGTTGTGACATTGACTGGAGCAAAAGTGACCACCATGGCAGGTTTAAGAACACCAGCCTCCACTTAGCCCACAGGGACAGTATTGTTGCAGAAAATGGGACCAAGTCAGATGGAAGACATGCAGCACCAGCAGCACTTGGAAGGCAAACAGCTTTATTTACACCACAGGCTGGTGAGAATCAGTTCCAAGTCAGCAGCGCTGTCTTGGGGTTAAACAGACACTTACATAGCTTGTTAGCAGAAAATGGAAGAAGGCTGATAACAGAATATTCTGTAGTTGATTATATATTGGCTCGTATGTTGTTAGGCAGATTTATTTTGGGCGAGTTTAGCTGAGGTCTTTTCTTTGTTTTTAATCCTATTGCAGGAAGGTGAGAGCTAGGGTGAGCAGGAAGAATCAGTCACTGTCTTAGATTGAGCCGAGCTGTTTCTGGGTGATAACTCCTTGAAATCTTGGAATGGTTTAACATAACAAGATGCACTTTTTGTCTGAATTACACTTATTATACATACTGCAGCTGGCATTGGAATACCAAGGCTAGCTGAGTTTTGCCACTTTCTAATTATGGGAACAAGCTGAGCCTGCCTTTCCCATCATTCAATATAGTAGCAGCTATAAATTTTCAAATTTCCTTTACATTTCCCCCTTTTTCTTATAGGGGAGATTCTTTTTCCTCAGTTGTAAGCTGATAGACTTCCTTTTTGTAGGTGGTGGCAAGCAGGGAGGGGGCACTATGAAGGCCTCAAGTATACTCTGGGAATACAAGGCGGAGGGGTGCAGCCTGCCCACCCTGAAGTGCCACACACTGCCTCTCTATTATACAGATCTTCACACCCAACCATATCCTCACCAATCCCAATTCTGGCTCTTCATGTCCCAACTGAGAAAGATGAAGTCTTGGGAGAGATTGTCTACTGTGGGTAGATGTTTGAGAAGTGCTCCCTACAGGTGAAGAGCTTTGGCCTCTGGCTGTACTACAACTCCCACAGCAGCACCCATAACATGTACTGGGAGTCCCATGACCTGACCACAGTGGGCGCCATCACCCAGTGCTACTGGGACATGGGCATCTACACTGTACCGGCGCCCACTCCATCCAGATCCTGAGGGTGGAGGAGATCACGGCCAGCAAGTGTCACTGCCAGCCATCAAGCAGTTCCGTGACTCCCAGATCAAGCTTCTGCCACCCCACCGGGTCCTGCATTGCCAGCACAAGCCCCACTTCACCAAGAGGACCAACGCCTAAAGGCGACCACAGCTGTACCAATAAACTCAGCACTGCACTGCACCTATTTAAAAAAAAAAAAAAAAACTGGTAAGAGGAAGTGGCCTTCATTTAAAAGAAATTGTTGATGTATGACCTCAAATTGTGTAGACAGAAATCAGGTCAGAAATTGAATCACATAGGGGCCTAAAAGAAGAACTGACAGGAAGGCTATTACCAGCCTGAGCAAGGCTCCTGCCCATGAAGGAAAAAGTCCAGGGATTCCCCACCAGGAAGAAACACTTATCCTGCTTTTAGCTCTCTGTTCCAGATTCTTCTGGAGCTGTCAGGAGTTTTCTTTATTCCTGACTTGTTAGCATTATAACAACATTTCTCTTCCAAGAAAAGACAGGTTCCTCCTGGCTGGGCTGTCACGAGCTCCAAAGCCCTTTTATTTTGTAAAGCAACCATGGCTAAAGAAGAATCAGTGTGTTCCTCAAGGGTGTCAATAGAGGTTTTTTGGTTTTTGTCAATAGAGTTTTGACCGCTTGCAAAGTTTCCTATTATTTGATCAGTCAGTTCTGTATATTGGTTTTGTCCTAATCCAAGGGCTGTTCTGCCCATAACTGCCGCTGTTACACTATTATGCTGGACAGAATGGGCAGGAACACAGGGTCCCATTTACCAGGGTAGACATTTAGATCCAGGAACAGAAAGGCAACACCACAGAGGCTTGTGTTGCTACAGCAGATGTGAGAGACACCCTCACGAGGCCAAGAATGGATACAAGCAAGCTTTATTGCTGTGTGGATGGTGGTCAGCAATCACTCAAAACACCAATCCCAAGGCTTTGTTCTCAGGCATTTTTATACATTTACAAATTGCTTGGCACACACCTATAATCCTAGCACTGGAGAGGCTGAGGCAGAAAGATTGCTGTGAGTTCAAGGCCATCCTGGGCTACCTCAGCAAGTTCAAGGCCCACCTGAATTGCAAAGTGAGATCTTGTCTCAAAAAAAAATTAAATAAATAAATTCCTCAGTAACCATATCAACCTCACTATCTTACTTGGAATTTTACAGGAGTGTCATAAGGTCTTTCTCAACCATCTGGGTCATTAGTCAAACAGGATGCAGAGGCGGGTTAGCATGTCCTTGTTTGATGTAACGATTTGTTTCTCCCTTGTGGGTTTTATGGCTAACTGGGAGGGGGTTTTTGTTTTTTCTTTTCTTTTTTTTTTTTTTTTTTGGAACCGGGGATTGAACTCACAATCTTGCACTTGCTAGGCAGGTGCTTAAGCCACTAAGCTAAATCCCCGGCCCCTGGGAGGGGGTTTTGAGGAGTAAGTTCATCCAAAGGTTAACTACAAACTAAAATGGAGTCCTAAAGCAAAATGGAGTCACTTTTGTCATGTCAGTGTTTTGGTGGGAAAACACATAGTAGATTCCATCAAGGCATACAAAAAAGATTCCAACATTTGCCTGGAGTGAGGCATGGTCTGGTTATAGAGGTACAGTTAGCTGACACATTTGGGGAGTCTATATCTCAGGAAGCATGTGGGGTTTCCTGTCATTTGGGTTGGAGCCAGATTGCTAAAGACTGAGTAAAGTTGTCTTTTGTTTTATTTTATTATTTTTTATCTTTTTGAGACAGGGTCTTGCTCTGCAGTGCAGGCTGGCCTTGAGCTCACTTTATAGCCCAGGCTGGTCTTGAACTCATAACAATCCTGCTTCAGCTTTCTAAGAGCTGAGATTGTAGGCATGCATCACCACACCCAGCTAAAACTGAGTCACACTGAATTTGGATGCAACCAGTGTCAGTACAAAAGCTCAGTATCATAGGGCTATAAACAGCATGCAGGGCCAGCAGTCTTTAGCTAAGGTAGGATCAACCTGCTGGAGTATTGTATGAGTTCCATTAACAGATTTTAACAAGTCTGGAACAGTTGAGATAGGGCTCTTGGTATGTGAAAGCCTATAGTCAGTGAAAACTCTGGAAGTAGGAACCTAAATAGTGGGGATAAAAACCTTCTGGATATGAGCTGGGCGTGATGGCACATACCTGTAATCCCAGCACTCAGAGGCTGAGGCAGAAGGATTATTGTAAATTCGAGAATAGCCTGGGCTACAAAGTGAGTTCAATCAACCATGGCTAAAGAACCCTTCTGGATAAGTAATAGCATTGCAGAATCCTTGCCAGTGCCATCCACTCATGACCAAGGCCCAAACAGTGTCTTTGGGATTATATATATGATATTGAACAGAGTTACAGATACCCTTCATGCAATTAGAGGGGGCTACAGACTGGATAACAGGAGGCCTTCCCTCATGAGGAGCCCTCTTTGGTTTTCTCTTCTAGGCCAATATACATTGGCACATCTCCAAATAATACAAGTGTTGTGTGTTATCACACATATAACCCAGAGATGCGTATGGGGGTTCCTGCCAGCTTTGGCAAGCATACCTATTGTTGGCTTGGTAAGTCCACTCCCAAGTCAGATCACCACAGCTCATGTAATGATTTAGTTTTTGTCAGGGCAGACATCAAAGTATAAAGTCGCAACAGGCTGGTGGGGGTCCCACCTAGTGTGGTTGAGGAGATGTTGTGTGCCCTTCAGGTGAACTTGGAACTCTCAATATCCTCCCTTTGCATATGGTCCTAGGAGGTTTACATACACTATCTGCAGGGAAATCATTTTGAACAGTTAAGGGTACTCAGTTCAACAACTACAACTAGACGGAAAAGAACAAAGGTAAACTTTTTTGGAATTCCCCAATCCTCTGGGGACACAGTCCAAAATCCAACAGCAAATATCAAAATTGATGGGAGGAAAAAGACTAGGAATACAATAGTACATTGAAACCACAAATATTCCAGTATACGATGTCCATTCAATCTTCAGCTGTGCATTGACTTGTCAGCTTCCAGGGGTGATAACAGCAGGGCTTTGGGTGTGTTGTATCTTCAGGGTAGTCTTTAATGGGACCGACTCATCTGGGGAGGCCTTCCAACAATTGTCGGGATGGGCTGTGTTGATCCTGGAATTATAAATCCAGGTATGGATTTCTACTACTTTCACTGCAGTGGGAATGGTCAAAATAATTAGATATGGGTCCCTCCACCCAGGGGATAGGGAGTCCTTTTGTAAATCCTTAACCCAGACCACATCACCCAGACTATGGGTATGAGCTTGGGTGTCAGTGTTCCCGAAAACAGGTGCCCTTTCTGTTATGTTTTCATGTACCAAGGAGAAAATTTTTCCTAACCAAGTAAGTTTTTCTTGCAAGATGATATTTCCCAACTGGCATAAATCTCTCTGGAGACCTTTTATTAAAAGTGGAGGTTTCCCAAACAGGAAACCTTGCCTTCAAAAACCTGCCTTCAAAAGGCATGTATCCAGTGGGTCTTGGTGATGTCCTGACCTTCAGGAGAGCCATGAGTAGCAAATCTGCCAATGGTTCCTGAGTCTCTTGGTGATATACAGTTAATACGGTCTTTAGAGTTCAGTTCACTCATTCCACTTTTGCCAGGACTTTGGCACCTATAGGCAGTTTGAAACTTCCATTTGTTTTTTAATCCTTTGGCCAGTTTCTGGGTCATTTCTGCTACAAAGGGAAGCCCCCTGTCACTGCCTATAGTCAAAGGCAGCCCATATCTAGGAATAATTTCTCTTAACAGCACTCTGAATACTTCAGAGACTTTTTTTTTGGTACTGGGGATCGAACTCACAACCTCACGCTTGCCAGGCAGGTGCTTAAGCCACTGAGCTAAATCCCCGGCCCTTCAGAGACTTTTTAAATCCTAATGGGGAATGCCCCTAGCCACCCAAAATAAGTACAAACAAGGACCATGTTATATTCAGGGGTTGTGAGGAGAACAATTACAATCAGGATGCAGAATTTATAATATTATTTTATGATAGTCACCAGAGTTAAGCACAAGAAAGTACAGGAAATCTGTCCACACCAGACCCAGAATATTCAGCCAAGGGCCTGGATCCCATAGCAGTGTCCTGTAAGGAGTCCAGCTGAAGACCTAGAGCCCATGACAATGCCTCCTATGAGTCCAATTGGAGGTCTAGAGACCACAACAAGAACTCATGCCAGTCTGTTATATGGTGCACTGGGAAGGCCCAAAGGTCAACGTTGGAAGCCAAAAAGTCTATACCAGCGGGATGAAGGATCTGTGCCAGTACACTGAGAGTTCTATACCAAGAAGTGACATGCAAAATAAAAATCAGGGCTGCCCCGAAAAGCGCGACAGCCACCCTTAGTGACAATGAGAACAGTCGAGTACATGCCAGAAAGCCAGCATGACAAGCTTCTCTTGGTGATTAAACAGCACACATCTTCCCCGCCAGAGCCAGGAAGTGATGCTCACTGTAAGGACCAAAATGAATCACAGCTACTCTCACCACAAGGTCCTGAGCTCCTCCAATAATAATGGCCGAATTCATATTGGGAAAGCTAGCCATGAAAAGCTCCTCCGGGAGAATCAATGGCTCGAAACAGCAACACTTAGGAGAATAATGCCCCGTTCTTCTTCTCCACATCTCTATCTGTGCTGGCAACTTTCCTCAGGTGGGCACCATGCTGATTTAATTCAGCTGGTGTTAAGCTGACCTCGTTTTTAATCCATAACAGACCAATAAGTACTTGTATCCTTGATATAGCTTAACTTCAGTAAAGTCTACTTGGATGTTTTTAAAAGGAGAGAGTCCCATATGCTGAATTCCAGGTGGTGGTCGTGGGCCTGTTGAGGCTTCAGTCCTTGCACAGATTTAGCATCTTGGCTAATAGCTGCACAAATCAATGCCGATTTTGGGATATAATAATAGTGACTCAGAAGCTGGGCCGTAGCAGACTTACTTCTGTGGGTGAGGTCATGATGATGTTTTACCCAGGAGTAAGTTAGCTCCCTTGGTATGATCATTTGATCATCCAGCAGAGCCCAGACACCATTTGGGTCTATATTTGCTCCTTCCCATTGAGCCCATTTTTCTTCTTTTTCAGTATAATTGAGGGGACTTCAGTGCATACTGAGAACAGTTTTTGGTGGGATCTCATGTTGTACCTCTAAGTTTGGAACCAAATCATTGTCTCCCCATGTCGAACCTTCAACAGCCAGTTTGGTAGCTTTGTCTGCCTTTTGGTTTTCAAGGGTGATGGTGCCTTTTACCTTTTTTTTTTTTTTGGTGCCGGGGATCAAACTCATGACCTCACCCTTGCCAGGCAGGCGCTTAAACCACTGAGCTAAATCCCTGGCCCCGCCTTTTACCTTTTTGATGTCCCTTGCAACATATGATGGCCACCTTTTTGGGTTTCCATATAGCAGTCAGAAGCTATAGGATTTCATATTTTTAATTTGTTTTCCTTCGGCTGTCAAAAGGCCACATTGTTGGTACATTATCCCATGATCATGAATTGTGGTGAAGGCATATCTGGAATCCATGTATATATTCACCTTTTTATCTTTTGCCCAGGTTGGGACTTGTATGAGTACCCAGAGTCTGGCTTGTTGAGTAGACTAGTTTTGGAGAGGAGGCCCTGCTAGAAGTGCTTCTTTGGTGGTGACAATGGCATAGCCAGCCCGACATTGTCCATTTTTAACAGAGCTACTTCCATCCACGAACAGGGTATACTCAGCATCTGAAGGTTCCATCTGAAGATCAGGCCAGCTGGCAAAGAGCTCATCTGTCAGCATAAGGCAGTTGTGGTCTGGTTGTCTGAGCTCTCTGGGCATACAGGTGGCTGGGTTCAGAGCTCTGACTGGCTGGAAAGTGAGTTGGGGATTTCCAACAAGCAGTCTCTGGTACTGGGTGATGTGGCTGCTTGAGAGTCAATGGTGTCCCTGACTGCCGAGCTCAAGAACAGCATGTGGCACTTGAGTTGTCAGGTTCTGTCCAAAGTCAATTTGTTTGCCTCCTGCACAATAGCTGGCCTCCACAAACGAGAAGACCCAGAGTCTGGGTCTCCTCATTTTGATATTGAGCCCAGAGTCTTAGACAGGTAAGCAGCTAACCTTTCCCAGGATCCCACCGTTTGAGTTAGGACACCTGAAACAACACATTGTCTTTCATCAACGAACAAGTTGAAGGAGCAGGTCACATCTGCAATTCCTAGGGCCAGAGCTGAGGCTAAAACCCTTTTGATCTGTTTGAAGGCTTCAGTTTCTTCTGAAGCCCAATGAATTATCTCTCTTTCTGTTGTGGGTTTGTTTAGCATATCATAGAATGGGCTTGCTTTTTCAGCAAACCTAGGTATCCATAGCCTACAAAATCTGTCCACTCCAAGAAAATTCTCTAAGTTATTTTCGGAATTGGACTGTGGAATGGGACAGATGGCTTCTCTCTGGGTCTAAACTTTGGAGCCCCTGTTTTAAGTCACATCCTAAATATTTATTTGACTTTCTGTGTACAAATTTGAGCCTTTTTCCAATAGATCTTATAGCTGGTGCCCAGCAGGTGGCAGAAGAGGGCTTTAGTTCCCTCCAAGCAGTGCTCTTTTGTGGTGCTATCAGGGTATCCTTAGCTTACTGCAGCAGCACGCAGTTGTGTCTTTTGTGGGGAAACCTGGCCAGGTCTGCAGCAAGAGCTTCCCCACAGTGTGAGAGAATTTTTAAAACCTGTGGGAGGGCTGGGGATTTAGCTCAGCCACATAAGTGCCTGCTTGGCAAGCACAAAGTTGTGAGTTCAATCCCCCTTATCAAAAACAAAAAAAACGAAAAACCTGTCGGAGGCAGGTCCATGTAAGTTGTCCATTTTGCCCTATGTCAGGATGTTCCCACTTGAAAGCAAACAAAGGCTGTTTGGCAGGGGCTACTCATAGGCAGAAGAAAGCATCATTTAAGTTCAGGCAGGTGAACCAGGCAGCATCAGAGGGAACAGACTCAGCACAGTGCGCAAGTTTGGGACTGTTGGAAGTAAGGTCATACATAGCGGCTGTACTGATGACATGGAGATGCTACACTGGGCAGAAGTCTCCATTCGCTTTTTTTACTGGGAGCAAGAGAGTGTTTCAGAGTGACTGATAATGTATTAGAATCCTTTCCTGCTTTAATTTGGAGATGTGGAGCAGGATCTCAAAGCGAGCTTCTTGCGACATTGGGTATTATCTGACAGCAACAGGAAGGGCACTCAGTTTGAGTTCAGTTATCAAAGGGGCATGGTTAACAGGTAGCCCCGGCGGTGAGTCTCCTATCCAAACATCTGGAAACATGGCTTTTAAAATCTCAGAATTACAGTCTCTGGGTTTTTGTGTCTGATGTAGTCACCATTATTGTTGGGGCACAGTCAAAGTCAATGCAAGGCTGGAGCCATGGGTTTTAGCATGAGAGATGCTGGCTGGTTTGGGGCAAAGGAAATAGTTGCCCTCAGCTTTGAGAGGAGGTCCTGTCCCAGGAGGGTAATAGGGCATTGAGGCATGTATAGGAATTTGTTTGACAAAATGTCCACCAATTTCTTTTCTTTTTTTTTTTTTTTTTTTTTTTTTTTTTGGTACCGGGAATCGAACTCACGACCTTGCGCTTGCAAGGTAGGCACTTAAGCCACTGAGCTAAATCCCCGGCCCAATGTCCACCAATTTCACAGGATCCACTTTGGCAGAACGTTTTCTTGGGGCGGGGTGGGGGTGGGGTGGCCCCAATTACTTGAATCTTCTGGGAGGTCAGAGGAGCAACGGGCTGTATCACAACAGAATGTTCAGCTCTACTGTCCACCATAAATGTCATTGGTTTTCCTCTGATTGTAGCAGTGACTGTGTGCTCCTGGGAGCCCAGTCTTATGAGGCCCAGTCTGTTCTATTCATTATTGTCGAAAATGAGAGCAGGGGTTCAGGCTGTGGTTCTTTAGGAACTTGTTGATCTTTTAGGTAGAGGGGGCATTTGTCTCTCCCAGCTGTTTGCACTGGGCATACTGGTTTGGAGCCAAGATGTAGGGACAACTACCTGTTTTGGATTGGGGACCCTGTGGGCCCCTGTTGTTGTCCTTGCCCTGGTAGAGTTTGTTTTGTCTGAGATTTCTGTGGGAGAAGTTTTCCCATGATTGCAGCCAAGAGGGCAGTTTGTTTACATTCCTTTTTTTTCTTCTCTTTCCTGGTTCACAAAAACCTATGGGCACACTATGTCACAAAGACTGAATTCATCATCCGCTGATTTTCTGGGGCCTCAGAGTCAAACAGGGAATAAGTTCACATCATCTCTCATAAAATTTAGCAGGGCTTTTGTTTTGGCTACTTTTCTCTCATTACTGATACAAAATACTTGACACCCAAAATTAAGGGAGGAAAGATTTATTTAGCTACAGCTTATGGAGGTTTCAGTCCATGTTCAGCTGGCTGCAAGGCAGAGTGGCATGGCAGAGGGGCAACACTTAGAGGCAGCAGAAGATAGCAAAATGAGCAAAGAAAAAAGGAAGAGCAAGCCTCTTCTCCTCCCTAATATTGTAAGGAGGCTACCCTTCCCCTAGGGCAGGTGTAGCACTCACACCATCTCCATGTCCTTCTCTTGCACAAGCTCAGGATGTTTACAAAGTGAAGGCCCTAGGTCCCTGCTGGGTTAAACTTCTAAACTTCTCAAGTTGACACAATGTATCAACCATTACAACTTTCATTAGGTTCTTGGTTAATTTCAGCAATCTTGGACATGTTAATAGGCTTTTTTCCTCCCTCCTTTATACCTTCCAGAAGAGCCTTGAGATATAGTTTCAAAGCATCAAAGCCTTCTGCAACATTGAAGTCTCAGTCTGGACAGGTGAGAGGGAAGATGGTGTTTCCCCAAGTGACAGGGTCAACAACAGAGTCTGGAGTTCTAGCTTTTAGCCAGGTTCGTCCCATGTCAAAAATACAGGTATGCTCTTCAGTGCTAAAGAGGGTCCAGAGAATTTGTTGGCAATCTTCCCAGGTGGGCTGATGTGTCCAAAAGATCAAAATCAGGAGATCAATCACGTCTTGAGAGGCTTTTCCGAGTAGGAGGCAGTGTGATGTTTCCAGTTGAGGAGATCAGTGGAGCTGAAAAGTTGGTAATATAAAGTAGGTTGTTGATTTGGTCCCCTTTGATGACTAGTATATCCTTAGAGAGGCATCTGGAGATGTGCCAAGCACATCCAGCATATTGTCACCATTCCAACCAGAAATTGGCACAAAAGCTAGCATGTCTGGGTTGTAGCCTATTCTCTTAAAGTAAGTGCTGACTTCCTTAGCAATTTTCTTGTATCTCTTTTGGCTGTAGGGTGGCTCAGTGGAATCCATTTTGTTAAAATCAGCAATGAGTTGTTTCACACCCATCATGTAAGCCCGAGGGCATGCTCATGGATCTGCCTGTTCTTGGAGATACCAGCTTTGAATTCACTGATACTAGCAGTAACAATCAAGACAGCACCTTCAGCCTGAGATGTGCCTGTAATCATGGTTTTGATAAAGTCTCTGTGTCCAGAGGCATCAATGAGAGTCACATATTTTCTGGTCTCAAATTTCCACAGGGAGATGTCAATGGTGATACCACACTCACGCTCAGCTTTCAGTCCATCCGTCACCCAGAAATACTTGAAGGTACCCTTCCCCATCTCAGCAGACTCCTTCTCAAATTTTTCAATGATTCTTTTGTTGATGCCACCACATTTGTAAATCACATGGCCTGGCCGGATGGTGGACTTGCCCCAATCCATGTGGTATTAATGTGAGTCTTCCATACCCACGTTGGCTTTGACTTAGTGGTGGTTTTCACTATACCTGTGCCCTTGTGGCAAACCCACTGCAAAAGAAATCTTTCTGTTTTTTGGTTTTTTGAGACAAGATCTCATTGTGTAGTCCAGGCTATCCTTGAACTCACTACGTAGCATAGGCTGGCCATTAACTCATAGTAGCCCTTTTGACTTAGCCTCCTTGTGATAGGATTACAGGCATCTACCACCATGCTAAGCATAATATAGGTAATTCTTAAAAAGTAATAATAACTCTTTTTTGTGTATGATAATAACTCTTAAAAAGTGATGATAATTTATAGCTGGGCATAGTCATCAGTCATATAATCTCAGCACTCAGGGAGACCAAGGCAAGAGGATTGCAAATTCAAACCCAGCCTAGACAGCTTAGTGATTTAGTGAGATACTGTTTCAACATAAAAAAGGACTGTGGATATAGCTCAGTGCAGAGGTGGTAGGTTCAATCCCTAGTACCACAAACAATAACAACAAAGACCACTGATACTTAATAACTTGGCGTGGTGGTATACTCCTATAATCCCAGCACTGAAGCAAAAGGATTACAAATTTGACCCCAGCTAAGGCAGCTAGCGACTTAGTGAGACCTTGTCTGAAAATTAAAAAATAAAAAAATAAAAAATTGATGAGGACAAAGCTTAGCGAAAAGGCATTCGGTCTTCAGAAACTGTGTGTGTGTGTGGGGGGGGTGTTTCAGAATGATTTTGTTTTTATTTTTGTTTTTTCTTTCTCTCTCTCTCTCCTTTTTTTTTTTTTTTTTTTTTTTTTTTTTTTTTTTTTGAGGGGATTGAGACAGAGTCTTGCTATACAGTTTGGGCTAAACTTAAACTCACTAGGTAGCCCAGGTTGGCCTGAACTCATGACAATCCTCCTGCCTCAGCCTCACAAGTGCTGAATTACAAGCATGTGCCACCACACCTGGGTACTGTGGCATTTTGTATGGCATTGCTATACACATATATTTGGTATGTGTCTTTTTTCATCTATTTCTGGTACTCTTGTGAGGCTTTTTCTCATTTCCTTTTTTAGTTTTTTTTGAAAATTATAGTAAAAAAAGAACACAAAATTTACCATCTTAACCATTTATAGGTGTACAGTTCAATAGTGTTAAGTATGTTAACATTATTGTGCAAGCAATTTCCACAACTTTTTCATCATGCAAAACTAACTCCTGTCATTCAGCCACCACAGCCCTTTCTAGCGGCAGCTGCTGACCACCCCAACGCCACTCTGGAACAGCACTTGCGGGAACCAGCTGTGGGCAGGTAACCAACTGAGGTCTGAGCCCAGGGCAAGATGCTCTGGCCCACAAGGGAGGGTGGAAGGGTTCTCACATTCCGGGAGCCACAAACATTGCTCCTCTACAAGGACACCCTGGGGAAGTCCGGGTGGGCCCTTCACTTGCTATGAGTGGTTGTGGTCGCTGGTGGGGCATCACAGGTGAAGCATCCTTCCATGTCTCATGTTGTGGCCATGATTAGCGCAGCCAGGTGTCACAGGTGTACCCAAGTGTTGAGGGTCACCGATGAGGACTGGGGCTTGTCACCTACATTGCCTAAGCGTGAATTCCTTTCCACAGATGTGACCATAGCTGCCGTCAACACACACACCTACAGCCAGAGGTGTAGATGCAGCGACCAGGCATGGACAGGGCGGAGGGGGCGGTGGGCAGCAGGCTCCACGCGTGGAGTTGCTATGGGAAGGACCACGTAGAGGAGACCGACTGAAGTGTGTGGAGGAGGGGAGAGTGGGGGGAGCGGACTTCATGGAGGGGAAATGAAACCTAAACAGCTGCCTGGCTCAGAGGCCTTCCTGGGAGACTCTGGCAAAACCCCACCCCTTCTTTGAGTGTTCAGTCACCCCTGGCCACTCACCGCAAAAACAAACTGAAACAAGGCAACTGCCTCTTTGCCTCACCCACTGCCACTGGCAACTAACATTCTACTCTCGTTTATAATGAAGCTAAGTCCTCTAAGCAACCTTGCCCAACTGGAATTATACAGAATTTGTCTTTTTGTGACTGGTTTACTTCACTTATGCTGTCCTTGTGGTTCATCTGTACTGTAGCATGTGTCAGAATTCCCATCTTTTTCAAGATTAAATGATACTCTACAAGCTAGGCACCTGTGAGCCTAGCACTTGAGAGGCCAGATTGCCAGGAGTTCGAGGCTAGCCTGACCTGCTGCACTTGTTGGTTGTCCTTAAGAGTACTGCTATGCACATGCATATGTATAAATATATTTTCAAGATTCTGCCATGTATATATATGTATATATTTGCAAAATTAGATTGCTAAATCATATTGTGATTTCATTTTTATTTTTTTGAGAAAACTACAACACCATTTTCCATAGTGGCAGTATCATTTCATATTTCCACCAACTGTACATGAGGGCTTCAATTTCTCTACAACCACAACACTCATTTTTTTGTCTTTTTTTTAATAATGACCATATTTTTTTAAAATTTTATTTAAAGAGAAAAAAAAGCAATACAGAAAAAAAGGGTAGAAACAATACAGAACCTAAAAAAAAAAAAACATAAATCACTAGTTGACAAACCACATACTGTCCTCCCAGAAATAGCTGTTCATGTTACAAAATTAAGGCATACAAAGTGAACACACAGTGAGGCTGCAAACAGTTACAAAAAAAACAGGATGGAATAAAGCCAATTGAGACAGTATAGTGAAATTGGCACAGAGCATCACAGCAGGTCACCAGGACAACAGTAATAGGCAAAATTGTATATCTCGTTGTCTTCACAATAGTTGTTCTTCTACTAGGTACAGCAAAATCAAAGAAATACACAACATTATAGAACACATCAACACAGAGTATTGAATAGAGCAACACCATTACTCAGGACAAAGCAAAACGGCGATAAAAATATCTGCCTTCAGAGATAGTAGAAGGAAACTCCCCTGACTTGCTGTACCAAATATGGTCACCTGCTAAGAGATACCCAGATCCCTGGATCCCAATTGTTAAGGGGGGGGATATGTGGTATGTTTGATTCTAAGCCTGCGCCCAGTAGGCAGGCTGGTTGCTGGTTGGCTCAGTGCCCTAAGTTCCAACATGGCGCAGATCTCAGGAAACGCTATTGCTTCTTGTTTCCCCGCCATGGGGTGGCCGCGGCTTGCCAGACCAGTCACTTACCAGGGCAGCAGGCAGGTTACTGGTTGGCTCGGCGCCCTAAATTCCAACCAATAATGACCATCCTAATGAGTATAAAGTGGTATCTCATTGTAGTTTGAGTTGCATTTTAGGAAGGGCTTTTCTATCTCTGCGAAAAACTGAAGTTTTGACAGGGCTCATATTGAATCTGTAGGTTGCTTTGAATAGTATTACCCTCTTAGACTTTGCTTCTTTTCTTTCTTTCTTTCTTTCTTTCTTTCTTTCTTTCTTTCTTTCTTTTCGTTCTTTCTTTCTTTCTTTCTTTCTTATGGGATACTGGGGATTGACCTCAGGGCCTTGACACTAGACTACATCCTTGTCCTCTTTTGTATTTTACTTTGAGACAGGGTCTTGATAAATAGCTAAACTGCCCAGGTTGTGCTTGAGTTTGCAATCTTCCTGCTTTAGCCTCCGAGTGCAGGGATTAGAGGTGTGTGCTCCCATGCCTGCCTGACTGCATTGTAATAATCCTAAATCTTCTTATGCATTAACATGACAGTTTTCATTTATTTATGTCTCTTTTAATTTCTTTCTGCAATGTTTTTGGCTTTGTCATTGTGTTATATTTGGTTTTGTTTGGGTTTGGTTTTTTGGAGGTTTTGAGAAAGGGTTTCAAACTCAAACTGGCTGGCCTCAAACTCGAAGCAATTCTGCCTCAGCCTCCTGAGTGCTGGGATTACAGATGTGTGCCACCACTTCTGGCCTGATAAATTTCAAGAGAAGGAGCTAAATGTTATTTCTTTCTGATATACAGAAACTATAGAATCTTAGATATTTCCAGGAATTTAGGTTTTAGTACAGGACTCCTGGGAACCTAATTCTTTTTTTTTTTTTTTCCAATTTTGGCAATTTGCCTGTTTTTTGTACAAGGAATCCCTCATGACCTCGCTCTTGTCTGGGCAATGTGTTCCTGAAGACTTGCTCCTCTCCTTCTTCTGTCTTTGCTCTTGTTTGTCAAAGGCCACTCCTGTGAATTGAAAGAAATGGAGTAAAAAATGGGAGAGGACTCCAGACCTCTCGATGGGCTGTTCCCTTTGACTGTCTGCCAGAGGTGACAGTGTCATAAAAAACTTTCTGACATTGGGGCTGGGAATTTAGCTCAGCGGTACAAGAGCTTGCCTGGCAAATGTGAGGTTGTGAGTTTAATCCCTGGTACCAAAAAAAAACAAAAAAGTAAAAGACAAAGTAGAGTTAAACTTCATGACATGAAAATAGTTGGAGATTTACACCAATTTTATTGTATTTTTTAATCTTTTTTTATTTTTGGTGCCAGGGATCGAACTCACGACCTTGCATTTGCCAAGCAGGCGCTTACATTGCTGAGCCCTTACACCAATTTTAAACCCCCAGCCCTTACACCAATTTTAGAAAGTGTCAAATGTTTTCCTCCTCTTATTTTGGATTAGCATACCCCTAAACCCAAGATAAAGCCCAGGTCCTATAATTTTAGTTAGATTTTTAGAAGGAGTTATTGTTCAGATGATAAATATGTTTTTGTTTTATCTAGTTATTTAAATTTCTTTCTTTATTTGGTTTTTTGAGACAGGGTTTCACTATATATCCCAGGCTGGCCTTGAACTCGACATTATGCCTGGCAATAAAATGTTTTATCTGTACTTTCCACTGGAATTAGAAAAATGAAAAATAAAAATTGCTCTGATTTGTTCTGAATCATCACTGTGTCCAGTTTCCTCATACCAATTTTTCCTTTTAATATGACAAATGGTGCTCCTTAGCAATGATACCCAGAATTTCTGCCTTAGCCTTTCTCCTCTCCAGAAGATACAGAAAACCTTTTCCTCCTCTAACTTATAAATCTAGTTAAGTCTCAGGACCATATGAGGTAGGAGCCCTAGGGGGAGGATCAATTTGTCAGCATGGGGCAAAGGTGAGAAAGATAGTCTGGACCAAGAAGAGATGGATAAATATTTGCAAATGCTATCTTGCACTGCTTTAGAAACTACTAGTTTGGGCTGGGGATTTAGCTCAGTGGCTTAAGCGCTTGCCTGGCAAGCGCAAGGTTGTGAGTTCAATCCCCGGTCCAAAAAAAAAAAAAGAAAAAAGGCTTTAGAAACTACTAGTTTTCTGGCTTCCTCATGATTCTGGTTGGGGTAAAGGAGGAGAGACGAAAAACAATAGTCACTCACATCATGAAGATACCCAAGCAAATGAGATGTCTGGGCTGTCTTCTTCCTCTAGCTTTTTCCCCTGAAACCAGTAAGGGCCTCCCATATTTTTCAAGAGTATAGGTAAAGCTGGGCATGGTGGCATACATCTATAATCCCAGCATTTTTGCCTGAGGCAGAAGGATTACTGAAAATTTAAGGCCAGTCAGAACTACATAGTGAGACCCTGTCTCACAAGACAAAACAAACCAACAACAAGAAAAAGAGTATAGGTGAAACTATGTCCTGAGTATTATGGCCCCAAGTGCTATGACACTTCCTAGCTCTGACTAGTCTTCTGTGTGTTTCCCCATACCCCCAGTAGTTATTCTTCCCAGTAGGCCTCCCCTGAAAACTTACCAGGAGTCAGGCAGTATCACTCCTTTGCTTTGTTTTGCTGTCCTGTGGTAGCTGCCTTTGTGGGAAATACCCAGAATGGAGCTCTCTTCTTCCAGCCATTTCTCATGCAGACTGGGCATCTGCCACACAAGCTCTCGAGCCAGCTCCCTCTCCCCATCCCAGTGCCTGCCAGGACCCCTTACACACCATCCCCTCCTTTCCCTTCCTGCTTGAGCAATGTCCACAAGTCAGAGTGGCACAGGAGGAGGCTGACTGCTGCCCTGAGGCCTTCTATCTGCAGCTGCAGCTGGTTAGAGTGGGAAGAAAGGGCATCACTGAAACCGTCAGCTGACAATTTCACAAGCGCACTGAAAGGGTCAACAATAAGTGTTTGATGGTCCCTTGGGGAAGCGAGAATAAACTCAACACTCAGTTACCCATCCTGAGGAATGTATTGTTGGTGGCAAACATGTCCACTGAGGTGGTTTTTCTGCCAGTTAGCTCAGAAGATAATCAAGTCTACTAAGACAGCTATCTCCCATTTTCCTGGCATCACAGTTGAAAGCTTTTGTTGTCAAAATTACCCAGAATTGCAGTTCTGAGTCTGGGAGCCCACTAAAGAATTATAAAAAAGCTCCCAAGTTAATAATGTTTCAGTGACCATGAACAACAACAATATACTTGATCAGATGTTCCACAGTTAAAAAAAAATGTTCCCCCCCCCAAAAAAAATGTTCCACAGTTACTCTGAAGTGCTTTATGGGGAAAATGATTCAGGAATTTGTTCAGGTTTACTTCAGATACTCAATGCCACATAGAGGACAATTCTTTCTCAGGACTGTATTCAAGAATGGGACATGGTGGGCCAGGAATATAGCCCAGAGGCACAACACCTGGCTGGCAAGCACAAAGTCCTGAGTTCAATTCCCAGTGCAAAAAAAAAAAAAAAAAGAACATGGGGCTGAGTAGTGTTGGCTACGGTTTTTGTTTTTGTTTGTTTGTTTTTTATATTTTTTTGAGACAGGGTTTCACTATGAAGTTTAGGCTGGCCTTAAACTCACTTTGTAGTCCAAACTGGCCTCGAACTCAGTGATCCTCTTGTTTCAACCTCTTGAGAGCTGGGATTACAGGCATGCACCACCACACCCAGCTGCGTTGGATACCATTTAAAACAGATATATGTTCTTTATTTCATCCCTGTGCTGAATTTCATGTGACTCATGTTGGCCTTACTGTTCTCTGTGTAGTAACCAGCAGCCCCTCCTTTCTTTTCGGTACTGAGGATTGTACCCTGGGACCTTTACACTAAACTATAATTGCACCTTTTCTAAATTTATTTTATTAAAAATTTTTTCTTAGTTCTCGCTCAGTCACTTTAGTGCCCAGGCTGGATGCTATATTGAGATCTTCCTGCCTTACCCTCCCAGGCCTGCATCTTTTTTTTTTTAATTTTAATAGAGGGTAAAATTAAACACAACAAAACAGACCAGAACGGGACATAAGAAACATAAATTTCAAAGCTAGATAACCAGAGCTCTTCACTATCTGTCCTATTGTCTCTTGTTTTCTTCCAAATGGTTGTCCATATCTTTGCATACAGGGAGCTCATAGCCAATCTTTTCACAAGATGTGTAGTTAACTGGTTCCCATTTGCTAAGGGAGTGTGGGGGACACAGGACGGGGGACAGGACGACATCAGCCCACACACCGGCAGGCTCACAGCCGCCCCCCAGAGAGGGGAGGAGCTCCTTGTTCTCCTGGCACCCTGAGTCAACCGCATGGTACAGGTCCTGACGTACCAGGGTCTCTCTCTTGCAGGCTGCTGAAAGTCTGCCACACTCACAGCTGCCCCCCAGAGAGGGGAGGAACTCCTTGTTCTCCTGGCACCCCGAGTCAACTGCATGATGCAGGTCCTGAGAGGCCAGGGTCTCTCTCCTGCAGGCCTCTGAAAGTCTGCCACACTCACCTGCTATTTCTTTCTGATGAATTGACCATTCCATTTCCAAAGTTCTGAAATGGCCAATAGACCACAGAAAGAATTCTCTTTAGGCTCCTGTTTGAAACCAGCAGCTACAGCACTCTGCTGGCTTTCTTTCAGGGCCATGGCCTGCATCTTTGTTTATTTTTTATTTTATTAGTTTGTGTTAAAATTACATGATGGGTTAGGCATGTTGGCTCATGCCTGTAATCCCAGCACTCAGGAGACTGAAGCAGGAGGATCATTATGGGTTTGAGACTAGCCTGGGCTACAAAGTGAGCCCAAGGCCAGCCTGAACTACATAGTAAGATCCTATCTCAAAAAAAAAAAAAAAAAGAAAGAAAGAAAGAAATTACATTATGATGGGGTTTACTCAGGGAAGCTGGCACATGGTGCATGCATTTAGTACATTTTAACCAATTCAATTATATTATCTTCCTCCCTCTTGCTTTTCTCCTCCCTCCTGCTTGCCTCCAGAAGTCTGCCTCCTGGATTCCTATCCTCTCTTTTATTTATTTCATTAATTAGTTTGATTCTGCATATACGAGAAGTCACATGATCTTTACCTTTCTGAGTTGAGCCTGGCTAATTTCACATAACATGATAGTTTCTTGTCCCTTTGTGCCAGTGTTTCTTAAGTCATTTTGCCCTTCTTTCGGTCATCAACTATCATGCATTTAATATGCAATAGGCACAAGAGGCATTTTAATCTCTTCTCATTCATGGCCCTTAGACTTTCTAAATCCCTAGCTAGATGCCATAGCTCATTAATCTAATTTTTAAATTGAAAATAAATAACATGAGAGACTCAAAAACATCTAATCTCTTCTGATTCTGCATCTCCTTGGCTCCTATCGTGAGCTGACTGGGAATGTGGCAGAGACATACAGACAGTTCAAAGAACAAAGTTTTAGGGATTGAGGTGAGTGTGTGACAAAAGGACAAGGTCTGAGCATCGAGCATAATTGGGCAAATATTTGCAGAGGTTACATTCCTTTCTGATCACAAGGGAAATCAAATATCTCTTTCTTTATGGGACAGAGAACTGGGCAGAGCAGAACCGAAAAGCAGCCGAATATACAGAGCAGCCTCACTTCTCAGTGACTGGACTGTGTGGTAAATTGGGGTCCCTATAAATGGATGGAGATAAAACAGGAAGTCTTTGTGAGCTGAAAATAGGGAGATCAAGTGGAAGTAACTGTGTTGCATTTCCCATTTCCTAGGCCCTGAGCTAAAAAGCGCAGAAGTTTGGATGTAGGTGATTGATGAGGTGCCCTTGATAGAGTCTTTGCTGCTTCAGACCACAGCCCTTATAGAAAAGACTAAAAGTTCTGGGTTTCTCCCCTTTCCAGGGTACTCTGCGCCAGACATGCATAGCCTCAGACTCATCATGATAGCAGTTGGCTTTCTTCTTTGCAACCTCCTGCTGCACCCTGTGGATGCCATTTCATACAGAAAACAGACAAATGTCTCAACACCTCTTGTCTCAGCCTTCGGATCCCAGTCACCCTCCTCAATCCCCTTTTCCTGCCAGACCCTGCTCCCGAAGTCTCTCCCTGGCTTCACCCATATGCCCCCTCTACCTAAGTATCTGGTTGGCCTGGCTCTCAGGAATGCCCTGGAGGAAGCTGGCTGTCACGCTGAAGTCTGGGCCCTGGACCTTCAGCTCTACCGCTGGGGTGGTCTGAATGCTACGCAGGTCCTCATTCACCACCTTCAAGGGCTCCAGAAAGGTGGAAGCACAGAGAGCAGGGTGTCTGTAGAAGCCCTCGCCTCCGCTCTGCAGCTGTTAGCTAGGGAGTACTCAAAGAGGACCCGGCGCTCCCCCACCACCATGGACTGTAAGAATGAGCAGGAGGAGAGAGTCTACGATGTCATCCGGCTGTTGCCAGTGGTGGGAACCTATTACAATATAGGCACAGCTTTGTATTATGCGATTCAGAATTGCTCGGACAAGGCCAAGGAACGAGGAAAACATGGTGCCATAGATCTGGGTTATGACCTTCTGGCAACTATGGCAGGAATGTCAGGGGGGCCCATGGGTCTAACAATCAGTGCTTCACTTAAACCAGCATTGAAGGCTGGGGTAGAACACTTGATCAGGTATTACTATAAAGAGAAAGTGGCAAGCACCCCTCAGCTAGAGGCCAGCATGGTGGACTTGTGGACCACCTCCTATGTGAGTGACTTGAAAGAAACAGTGACCTCAGCTCTTTCCATAACCCAAGAAGTAAGTCCAGCTCCCTTCTGGGGGTGGGCCTTATTCAACAGCTACGGGCGTGTTTTGGTGTGAGTCATGGTAACCACAGAAAAAATAAATCCCCACACTATACAGTGTGTGCCCAAATCTAAATTTCTGAGGTGTGTGTGGGGTGGCGGTGGATGGAATCCAAATTTCTGATTTGTTATTGAGAAAGAAAGCACTGCTGTAAAATACTGGGATTTCAGTTTGGGGTATGTAGTGAGAAGATTTGGTTTGAAATCCATCTCCACTTGTTACAGTCTGTCATTACCGAGGAGAGATTTTTTTTCCCCTAGAAACTCAATTTTAAATTTCTTAAGTAGAGATAATGATTTTCCATCTGAAAGGATTGTCGTGGCAGTTTAAATCGATAGTATAAGCCTGGTGCTATAGCTGTAACCTCAGTAAATCAATACTATTAAAGTTGGGCATGTGTGGCATTCATCTTTAAATCCCAGCACTTGGGAGGCTGAGGCAGGAGGACCAAGGTGCGTGCTAGGCTAACCTGGGCTACATAGTGAATTCAAGGCCAGCCTAAACCAAACAGCAAGGCCCTGTCTCAAAAAAGAAGAATCAAGATATATTATCACAGGCACAAAGTCCATAATGACGAATGTGATCATTATGTGTATCTAGAAGTGTACTAATAAAATTAATTTTTAAAAAATTACTATTGTTTTCTATTACCTCTGTTCTTCTCTACCATCTCAAAGTATCAGAATTCTGGTCCCGTCACTTCCTATTAAACCTTAGGCTCCTCCCAAGTCCCCAAGTTAGTTTCGGTTCCTCTGCCTCTGGGCCGCGGGTTCTCGAAAGTCAGCTGTTTGCGCACTGGGCAGCTCCACGTATTGAAAACCCCGCCTACCGCCATGGAGCGGAACTTGAGCTTCTCCACCAATCAGTAGAGCCTGGGGGCGATTTACTCCGCCCATCGTGGGGCGGGATTGTAGAAGTGCCAATAATCTCACCGCTGGGTAAGAGCTTGGCTGAGTGGCTGCCAGTATCGGGGCTGCGGTTTGGGAAAAGCGAGCCTTGGGCATTAGCTCCCTGCTTACAAGCCCGCTACTCTCGAGGTAGGGGGTCGACGTGGTAGGCAAAGCAGAGAACCTTGGCCCTTCAGCCATCTGAGGACAGGAAGTCGCGGCCGGAGCTACTGGAAGGAGTGGGTGCTCCGACCCACAAAGGTATAGGGGAGCCCGGAGCGTGCGCGGTTGGGGGGGCGGGGCGGGGGCGAGGTCTTCCCTATGGAGGGCGGAGGGCGACGGACCCCAGGGCTCTGGCAGTTTCTGTCTTCTAGTTGAAATAGGAGCTTTCATCTACTCGGTTCTGGATTTTGCTGTCTTATCCAGCCTAGCAAACGCTAACACCTCCCTCCCAAAACTACCTTGCAGCCTCCTGGATCTGGCAGGCGGCTTCTGACAATAATACTGGGTCTGAGGTTTTTCTAAAACTTTTCCCTTTGCTCTGCATTACTTTCAATCCTTACGGAGAAATATCCAAACTTGTGTCATATCTTTTATATGTAAGAGAATAGATGCTACTGAAAGATGAAACGATTTGCTTAAGGTTACAAAACCTACTTCATTTCAGAAAAAAAAACTTATCTACTGCATAATATGTGCCTAAGAGAGTGAAAGAAAGAAAAAAATTAAGTATTGAGAATTTAACCTTTTTTTTTTTTTTTTTTTTTTTTGGTACCGGGGATCGAACTCACGACCTCACGCTTGCCAGGCAGGCGCTTAAGCCACTGAGCTAAATCCCCGGCCCGAGAATTTAACCTTTTATGTACGTGCAATATACATACTCGGGGAGCAGTCTCATTGACTGCATAATACGTGCCCAAGAGAGTGAGAGAGGGGAAAAAAATTAAATGTAGAGACCTTAACCTAGTATGCAGAATACATACTCGGAGAGACTGTTTGCCTTTTCTTTTTTTTTTTTCCTTCCCATTTTGAAATCTCAGACCTTACTTGCTGCTTTGCTCCTTTAATACCAGCCATCGGGTTCTTCAAAAATTGGTGTGTTGGGCCGGGGATTTAGCTCAGTGGCTTAAGCGCCTGCCTGGCAAGCGTGAGGTCGTGAGTTCGATCGCCGGTACAAAAAAAAAAAAAAAATTGATGCCTTGGGTTAGGAGTACAGCTCCCTGGTACAGTACTTGCAGTATGTGCAAGTGCTAGGGGGGTCCTCAGCATTCTTCTCTCCCCCTAAAAAAGAAAAGAAAAATCAGGCACTACTAAAAGAGTTGAAATGCCAAGTAGGTGCTCCTGTCCAATTCCCAGTTTTCCATGGTTTGTGATAAAATCATGCAGCTTTTAAAAAAACACAGATGTTCCTGTTTGTTCTGTTAGGCTCAAGCTGCAGCAAGAATAAGTTTTAATTTGCTTAATAGTTGTCAGGTCAAGTGGTCAGGAAAAGGTCAGAAGAAAGATGCATGGTACAACCTGCTTGGTGATACTAAAGAAAACGATTTTGTGTGAAATTTCTGTGCCGTCACAAAGCTGATAATACACATGCAGAATCAGAGATTTTCAGAGGTCACAAAAATGTTAGTCTTAGGGATTGAATGGTATTTAGACATCATTTAGAATGAAGTGCCATCTTCATACAAGGCGGGCAGTTTGTAGATTGTATTTATTTTGCCTTCAAGAAAGTTTTAGCCCTTAGAAAAGCTTCTAGCAGAGATCATAAATATTTAAGAGAACATTGATCTTTGCTCCAGCATAAACACAAACATATTTAAAATGAATCAGGAGAGATAGATGAGATAAAATAGTAGAAATATTATTTGTTGAAGTTGGATGATGGGTCCATGGATGATCCTTGTATTATTCATTCTACTTCTGTGTTTGAAAATTATCATTAAAAACCAAGTATGGTGATGCATACTTGTAATCACAACCCGCTGGGAAGCTGAAGCAGGAGGATTACAAGTTCAAACCCAGGCAAGGCAATGTAGTGACTTAGAGGGACCTTATCTCAATAACAAAAATTTTTGAAAGGGTTGGAGGTGTAGTTCAGTGCAGAGGCCCTGAGTTTAGTACCCAGTGCCACTAACTAAAATAGAAAATCACCATTAAAACAAAAAGGGTCATCCAGGCACGGTGGCATATGCCTGTAATCCCAGCACTTGGGAGGCTGAGTCAGGAGGATCGTTACAAGTTTGAGACAAGCCAGGACTCAATAGTGAACTCAGGGCTAGCCTGAAGTGCATAGGGAGACCCTGTCTCAAAAAGACCAAAAAAGAAAAAGTTGCATATTGGAACTTTTTTGTTTTGTTTTGTTTTGTTTTTTTTGCGGTACCGGGGATCGAACTCACGAACTCACACTTGCCAGGCAGGTGCTTATGCCACTGAGCTAAATCCCTGGCCCTGCATATTGGAACTATTAAATAGTACTTCCTGAAAGAATGTATACCAAACTGTAACAGTGGTCTTTTCTGGGAAGGGAGGGGTAAGACCAAGCTCGGGAGTTAAGTCAGTGTAGACTTCAATGTTCTCTGTATTTCTTACTTATGTATGATTCAGTCCAACCAAATATCCTGTTGAGAACTTGCATCATTTCAACTCATAACCCAAATGGCTCAATGGGAGAGGCTGCAAAACCTTGACAGCCCATTTCAGGACCAACTGGACCAGCTCTACTTATCCAGCCTCCTGCCAGTGGACATCCGACAGCACTTGGCTGTCTGGATTGAAGACCAGAACTGGTGAGCATTTCAGGAGTTGGGAGGATAAGGAGAGTAGTTCCTCTTTTCTGAGCTCCCAGAATCCTGGAGGGATCTTAAAAGAGGTTGAAAGACAAGGACAGCAGCTCCGTCACAGAGACATTAATCCTGTCATTTCTGGTCTTCAGGCAGGAAGCTGCACTAAGCAATGATAATTCCAAGGCCAACATGCTGTTCTTCCAGTTTGTGGACCAGCTGAACAATGAATGTGGCCGCTGCAGCCAAGACCCAGAGTCCTTACTGCTACAGCACAACTTGCGAAAATTCTGCCGGGACATTCAGGTACTTGGAGGAATTGTGAATGACAGCCTGAGGACTGGCAGCCAAGTGTAGAGTAAAATTGAGGGTGTGGTACCTGGAGGCACAAAGGGAAGAGAGCAGAGCTGGAGCAAGAGGGACAGTGTCTAGACTTGGGGCAGCACTGGTAGACAGAAGGTTAGAGTCTGGCTGATGCTGATGGGAAAATGCCTGGTTTGGGGTGAAAGGAAACAGGGCTAGAGACCCAAGGAGGGAAGAATAGTGGGGACATTAGTGGCAGGCACTAGAATGGCAGATTATCAAAGGTGGTTGAATTAGATCAATCTTTTCCTACTCTAGGCCTTACCCCAGGGCTCTACTCAATTGGCTGGAATGATCTTTAATCTCCTTCTGGAAGAGAAAAGAATTCTGAACCAGGCTCAGAGGGCTGAGGTGGTGAGAACAACTTGTGGTCTTGTTGGAGGCACCTGGAATGAATAGGGACCATGGGAAAGATTCAGGGAATTTCTCTCAGTTGCCCCACATCCAATGTTAGGCCTGTATTTTAGGGATAATAAGGTCAGAGTTTAATAGAGCTTCTTATTTCAGGGGCAAGGAAATCCAACTCTTGAAGTACCGGGGGAGAGCCAGCAGTCTGAAATCGAATCCAGGATCCTGGATTTAAGGGCTATGATGGAGGTTGGTCCCTGACAAGAGTTGGGGTGGGTAGGGCTCATCCTGCCTCCTCCATTGGAAGCAGCCTCCCTGGGTTTCCATCCCTTCTTCAGATGCTGGTGAAGTCCATCAGACAAGTGAAAGACCTTCATGATGTCTTCAGCTTCCGATATATGATACTCACTAAAGGTAGGAAACACACACAAGAGTGGGAGAGAGGACAGGTGTTTGCTGGGAGGTCAAGGGTAGAGGGAAACAGAAGGGCAAAGCACCAGCAAACAACAGTCACTTTACCTGCTACCATACAGAGGTCAGGGTGCTAGATTGTGTAAAGCTTAGGAAACTGCCTTAGCTGGGCAAACTGCCTTAGCTGGGCTGGGGACTTGGGGTGAAGATGGTCTTCCAGTCCATTCACAATCACCTGTGTGCCTGTGCTTTCTTGGCTTCCTTCTCCCTCCAAAGATTCCCCTTTATCAGATGAGCATAGTGGCACACACCTGTAATCCCAGTGCTTGCTTGGGAGGCTGAAGAAAGAGGATTGTTACGAGTTCAAGGCCACCCTGAACTACACAATGAGACACCCTGTCTCAAAACAAAACAAAGACTCCCTTTTCTGATTCTGACTGGGGCCATGGGGCAGGAAGGAGAAGGAGGAGCCCCTGGTCTGACTCGCACTCTTGCCATTCAGGGAAGATGGGGAAGATGTTCTCTTCGGACCCACATCATAACAGACAGTTGCAGCTTGTGCAAGAAACTCTTAATGAGCTGGACAAAAGGAGAAAGGTAGGAGGACAGAATGAACAGAAGGGAAAATAGAGGGATCTGGGGATCCTGGTCCCTTTCCTTCTCTTCCTTGGTTGGAGGGTGAACAGTGATGGGACAAGTACTCAGCACCCACATTGGCTCTCTTTTAGGAGGTACTGGATACCTCCAAAGCGCTGATAGGCCGACTGACTACCCTTGTTGAACTACTGCTGCCAGAGTTGGATGAATGGAAAGCCCAGCAGCAAAAAGCCTGCATTGGAGCCCCACTGAAACCTGAGCTGGAACAGCTAGAGAAGTGGTGAGAGGAAACATATGTTCTCCTGAGCCTGTGCATACCTCAGTGCTGTCCTGGGCTGCTGTGTTCTGTAGGCTGCAGTCCCCTGTGCACACAGAAGGTTTTGCTTTCACTACTCTGCTGCCTGGGTAGAGTGCAGCTGGCTGGTCTGACCACGGTGGTCCCCTGCTTTTTATCCTCACCACTCAGGGAGCCCAGAGCCCAGGTGTAGCATTGGTGAAAATGATGTATTAATCCATAGTCTGATTTGACACTAAACTACATCCCCAGTCCTTTTTAAAAAAAGTTTTAGTGGGCCAAGGATATGGCTTAGCAGTACAGTGCCTGCCTGGCAAGCGTGAGGTCCTGAGTTTGATTCTTGATACCAAAAAAATATTGTTTGGTTTTTTTTTTTTTTTTACTTTGAGACAAAGTTTCACTTTGTTATTAATACTAGGCTTGAACTCAGGATGCTTCTCGGAAGCTAAGCAGGGTCGGGCCTGGTTAGTACTTGGATGGGAGAACTCAGGATGCTTCTTGTATTGGCCTCCCATGGATTGGGATTATGGGATATGTAAATGCACTGGGCTCTCCCTCCTTTGTTGGAGGTTGTTTTGTTTTTGAGACAGGGTCTCCCTGTGTAGCCCAGGCTGGCCTTAAACTCATAGCCATCCCCCTGCCACATCCTCCCGAGTGCTGGGATTACATGTGTTCATCACTACACCCAGTTAGGGCTGACTTTCAATAGGTCATACTTAAGGAGCTGCTGTACTACATATGAAACCCTGAATAATTTTATCATGATGTAGAAAAGTTACTAACATATTCACTTTCTTGCACGATACCAACTTAGTACCTGGGCATAATGGTGCATGCCTTTGAGCCCAACACTCAGGAGCCTGAGCTAGGAGGATGATGGCAAGTTCAATATTGTCCTGGGATAAATAGTGAACTATATAGAAAGACCCTATCTTAAAAGAAAGAAAAACAAAAAACAAAGAACTCAAATACTTTCGCATCAAAAAATTCACTATAATTTAAAATTTTCAAAGTATGCCATTTTTAAAAACATAATTTTTCAGATAAATTTGAAAACAGATATATAAAGCCAAGTGTGGTTGTGCATTTCTGCAATCCCAGTGCTCTGGGGCTGACACAGGATCACTGCAAGTTCAAGACCAGCCTGGCCACATAGTGAGTTCAAGGTCAGCTTGATCTACATAGCAAAACCCTGTCTCAAAAATACCAATATGGGGGCTGGGGATTTAGCTCAGTGGCACAGCACCCACCTGGCAAGTGTGAGGTCCTGAATTTGATTCCTGGTACAAAAAGAACAAAAATACTAATACATACATACAGATATATAGTGCTAAGGTACGGAACCAAGATATAAGTTGCAGTTGTCAGCATATCCATCATCGTACATGGGCTACAGATGAGGGCCTACAGGTGATTTCTTGGAATTTTTTTTTTTTAATTGGTACCAGGGATGGAACTCATGACTGCACGCTTGCAAGGCAGGCGCTTATGCCGCTGAGCTAAATCCCCAGCATTTCTTGGAATTTTAGACAGTAGTGCAGTAAGTACCCTTTTACTACATCTTGGTTTGTACCCAATTATTTCTGTACTGTAAGTTCCCAGGATCACTATATATCCCAGGCTGGCTTCTTGGGTTAAATACCAAGGGTTAAACACCCTTTTCTCTGAGTAATGACATTACTATAGTGTCGGTCCTTTGTTTCTTTCTTTTTTTTTTTTTTTTGGTACTGGGGATTGAACTCATGACTGCCTGCTTGCAAAGCAGGCGCTTAAGCCACTGAGCTAAATCCCCAGCCTCTTATTTTGTTTTTTCTTAATAGTAATGGGGATTGAATCCAGTGCCTGCACAGAGTTATATCCCCAGCCCTTTGTGTTTTTTCAAATTTTGAGACAGTCTTGCAAAGTTGACCTTAAATTTGTAGTTACCCTGCCTCAGCCTCCTGAAAGCTGGAATTATAGGCATGGGCCACCATTTCTGTCTATTTCATTGTTTTTAACAGAAATAATTTTCTCTGACACCTTGCTCATACTAGGCAAGTTCTCTTCCACTGAGATGTACCCCATACCTCTTTCTCTGATTATATTATGCACACACATAATAGTATACTAGTGAACAATATTCAGACAATTTAAAGGAAAAAATACGTAAAAGTACCCATAAATTGATTGACCACCCAGCCAGGTGTGGTGATGCACGCCTGTAATCCTGGGAGGCTGAGGCAGGAACATTGCCAAGTTCAAGGCCAGCCTGGGCTACATAGTCAGTTCAAGACCAGACTGAACCACATAGCAAGACCCTGTACAAATAAAGCAGTACCTCAGTTCACGAACACTTGTTTGCAAACAATTCTATTCTCAAACAAAAGTGTTCAACAAAATTTTGGTTCCGTTCACACAAACTGCACATCACGTGATAAACACAACTGTGGCCATCTTCCCCACACAAGCACAAATGCAGACATCTTCCCTCAAATCATAAAACAAGTTCATGAACTGAGGCACCATTCATACGTATATGCATATGTTCAAATAGATGCCAATTCATATCACACCTGAACTATCTTACAATTTTAGTGTAATTTTTTGGACACATAAAATATTTCCATAGAAGATACACTTTTATATAATTTATATAATATGTATACTGTTGTATAAAAACATAGTTTTTGGGGGGCTGGGGATTTAGCTCAGCAGCATAAGCACCTGCCTTACAAGTGCACAGTCGTGAGTTCGATCTCTGGTACCAAAAAAAAAAAAGAACAGTTTTTTTGCCAGTCATGATGATGCACACTTGTGATTCCAGCACTGAAGGAAGCTGAGGCAGAAAGATCACCATGAGTTGAAGGCTAGCCTGGGCAACATAGTGAGATCCTGTCTCAAAATACCAAAAAATAAAAAAAATCAAGTAGGGAACAACTAAGCAAGACACCGTCTCAAAATAAATAAGACTGAGGATACAGCTTTGCAAAGCCCTGAGCTCAATCTCCAGTACTGCAAAAAAAATTTTTTTTTACCCCTTAGGCTGTGGTTTAGAATAGAATATTTCAAGGGCTAGCAGTGTTGCCCAGTGGTAAAGCAGGTACTTAGCATGTAGAGGCCGTAAGTTCACCAGCATTAAAAAATAAATGGAAAATATATGTATATGTATATGTATATGTATATAAAAATAGTTAACATAGTTCAACTGAGTTCGCTGAAGAGAAAGATTTGCACTAGTATTGTTCGGACAATTGAATGCAGATGTCTTGTGCTCTGGGTGAGTGATTTGGGGATGACATTTGCTCAGTGTCTGTACCATTGTTGCCCCCTGATAGAAATTTTGTTGTTATTTTTTTTCTTTTTCTTCTTTTTCTTTCTTTTTATCCTTGAAATAAAATGGATTTGGAAATAAATAAGTAAATAGAATAGAATAGTGGTTGGGCATAATGGTGCATGCCTCCAGCTACTCGAGCTGAGGCAGAAAGATTTCAAATTTGAGCCCCTCCTGGCAAGACCCTGTTTCAAAATGAAAGAGAAAAGGAAAGGTGGGCATGGTGGTACACTTCTGTAATCCCAGCACTCAGGAGGCAGAGGCAGGAGGATCATTGCAAGTTTGAGACCAGCCTAGGCTACAAAGTGAATCCAAGGCCAGCCTGAATTGCATAGCAAGACTCTGTCTCAAAAAGACCAAAAAAAACCCTGGGGATGTAGCTCAATGAGGAGACCTTGGGTTCATTCTCCACTAACAGATATACAAAGGAAAGAAATACAATACTGTAAAACATATGCACATTTTTGAGGCTTTAAAAAGATAACTTTAGAGCCTGGTGTGATGGTGCGCACCTGTATTCCTAGCGTTCAGGAGGCTGAGGCGAAAAGATTGTTGCAAGTTGAAGACCAGCCTGGACTACAGTGAGCTCAAGGTCAACCTGAACTACATAGTGAGACCCTGTCTCAAAAAAACCAAAAAAAAAAAAAAATAAATAAATAAATACATAAATAAAACAGCTCCAGATTGCCCAGTCTGATTTCCAATGTGTTGTATGTAATTGTTTTCTTCTGTCACACTCCTTATTATCTTTTTTTTTTTTTAAGCACAGACACACTAAAGTTTGTTTTTCGAGACAGAATCTCACTGTATAGTCTCTTGAACTCCTTATGTAGCCAAGGCTGGCCTCAAACTCTTGGCAATCCTCCAGCCTCAGCCTTCTGAGTCCTGGGATTACAGGCATGCACTGCCACACCCGGCTTGACACTAAAGTATAATAGTTAGAATTATGAGTTCAGAGTTTGGGGATATACCTCAGTGGTAGCACACTCACCTAGTATGTATAAGGCCCTAGGTTTGGTCCCCAGCACTTCAAAAAACAAAACAACAGCCAGGTGTGGTTGCACGTGTCTGTAATCTCAGCACTCAGGGAGGCTTGCTATGAGTTCAAGACCTGCCTGGGCTACCTACCCGGTTAAAGGTCAGTTTAAACTACATAGCAAGAGCCCGTCTCAAAAGAAAAAGAAAAAAGAAAAAAAAAGCCTAAAATAACCAAAAACCACTTCTGCAGTGACTGCCTAGGATCACTTAAATGTCATCTCTTACTAGCTGTAGGACTTTAACCAAGTCACTTAATCTTTTTGTACCTCTTGTTATTTTTATTTATTTATTTGGTACTGGGGATTGCACTCACAACCTCACTCTTGACAGGCAGGCACTTGACCACTGAGCTGAATTCCTGGCCCTACCACCTATAAAATGTGACCAATTATAGCACCCACCTCGTGGGATGAGTTTGGGGATTAAGTGCACTGATATGTGTAAAGCATTAATATAGCTCAAGGGCCGGGGCAGGGGGGCAGTTAGCTCAGTGGCACAATCACCTGCCTGGCCAAAAACAAAACAAAACGAAAATGGATCAATAACTCATATATAGCAAGCATTGTGTCAAAAAGTTGACTGTTATGTCAATAAACCTTTTATGAGAAATATATGTGAAAATGGCCTTGATCTACATCTCTTGTACTATGAATCCTGTTATATGCTTCTTGGAGTCTTTTCTTGCCCTAGTCAGTTTCCAGCTGTCCACATAGTTAAAGGCAAGCTCTCAAAACCTGCTTGAGGCTCTGGGAAACTCAAGCATTCCCTTTTCTTGGATTCTGTCTCCCAGGTTCACAGCTGGAGCAGAGCTATTGTTTCACCTGCGGCAGCTGCTGAAACAGCTGAAGGAATTAAGCGACATGGTTCACTATGAAGGCGACCACCTGAAGAAAGGGGTAGAGCTGCTGAATGCCCAAGTCACAGAGTTGCTGCAGCGTCTGCTGCATAGGTCTGGAAGCCAGAGAGGGGCTTCTAGGGAAAGAAAGAGGGAAGCAATAAGGAAAAACATCCTTACAGATCTTGAGCAGTGTACTTTCTCTATTCCTGTTTCCCCAGAGCCTTTGTGGTGGAGAAACAGCCCTGCATGCCACAGACTCCCCATCGGCCCCTCATCCTAAAGACTGGGAGCAAGTTTACTGTCCGAACAAGGTTGGCATTTCACTTGTGCTGCCACTGTGTGTCTTTAGTTTTACAGATTTTCTGGCTCTCAATCTTCTCCCTTTCTCCTTGATTCATATACCTTTTTAAAAATCATTCCCAGAGGCTGGAAATTTAGCTCAGTGGCGTAAGTGCCTGCCTAGCAAGCACAAGGTCATGAGTTTGATTCCTGGGTACCAAAAAAATAATAATAATAATAATAATTTCCTATATCTTTTTTTTTTTTTTTTTTGAGACAGGGTCTTGCTATGTAATTCAAGCTGGCCTTGAGCTCACAGGTGTCCACCTGCCTCAGCTTCCTAAAGGCCAGGATTACAGCTATGCATCAACACACCTGGTGCTTATCATTTTTCAAACATCTGCCCTATCTTGGAGGTAAGATTGGCCACTGTCTTGTCCATCTCCTTTCCCCAGGCTGCTGGTGAGACTCCAGGAAGGCAACGAGTTACTAACGGCAGAGGTCTCCATTGACAGGTAAGTTGGACCAGGATAGCCGTGGGGCTGAAGCAGAGGCAACATGGACAGGTACCGTGCAGGAGTGCTTCACTGTTTACGGTGGACCGTGGCACTATCATTTATCCTTTGCATTCTTACCTCACAGAAATTATAATAACTCCTGTCTTCTGTTGAGCATTTACTTGACATACAACATGTCAAGTACTCATTTCACAGATTAATAACTCCTCAGGTATTACGAGTGCACCATGCAGACAAGGAGATCAGCTCAGAGACATTTTGTCTCTGCTATAAGGTCACACAGCTAGTGCGCTGCAGAGGTAGATTTGAACTCAAGTCTGTCTGACTCCAAAGACCAGATTTGCAATTGCTGTACTCTTTTACCTCCAATGATTTTTTTAAAATTTTCTTTTCAGGAATCCTCCTCAATTACATAGGTAGGTACCTGATAAGGAAACTTGCAAACATTTTTGCACTATATACATAACCTATACAACCAACTTTGGTAGCTCTGGTGGGAGCACAAACAGGAGGGGATTTGGATGGGATGTGGACAAAGGGAGGAGGAGAGGTGTACAGTGAGTAGAACTTTTGTTTTTATTTTCTTGTGAGGTAGAAATTAAGACTAACTGTGCTTTTTGTGTGTGCCTATCCTTTCTTCCTGTAACAGCTTCCGAAAATTCAACATTCTGACCTCAAACCAGAAAACTTTAACTCCTGAGAAGGGACAGAGACAAGGGTTAATTTGGGACTTTGGCTTCCTGGTAAGGAGAGTGAATTGTTATGATTATGGTGTATCAAACTAAGTAGGGGGCTGAGGCAGAAGGATTGCAAAAGTACTTCAACCCATCTGGGCAATGTAATGAAGCTCTGTCTTAAAATTTTAAAAAACAAAATGAAAATAGGGCTGGGGGGAGCTGGGGACTTAGCTCAGCGGCATATGCACCTGCCTGGCAAATGTGAGGTCATGAGTTCGATCCCTGGTACCAAAAAAAAAAAAAGAAAGAAAGAAAGAAAAGAAAATAGGGCTGGGACTGTAGCTCAGTGGTTGAGTGCTTGCCTAGCATGCGCAGAGTCCTGGGTTCAATCCCCCCCCACACACACACACAAAGGAAAGGTCAGTAATTTAGGCTTGCAGTCCAGAGGAACAGGGGCTGGTGGAAGTTGGCATGGTTTGAAACAAAACAAGGGTTTCAGGGACCTTGGGGTTCCCACTCTGGCATTCTCCATCCTTTCCTCAATTCATAGACACTGGTGGAGCAGCGTTCAGGTGGTTCAGGAAAGTGCAGCAATAAGGTAAGGACAGAGGACGGGGGCGGGGTGGGGGATATGAGGGACTTGCCAGAGGGGACCTCTGATCCCTGTGTGTGGCTGTGGCAGGGTCTGCTGGCTGTGACAGAGGAGCTGCACGTCATCAGTTTCACAGTCAAATACACATACCAGGGTCTGCAGCTGGATCTGAAAGTGAGTGATGTGCAGGGAGAGATGAAGCTGACTTGAAAAGGTGGTGGCACAGCAAAGGGACATCCCTCCACCATGACTCCTGTTTTCTCCGCAGACGGACACTCTCCCTGTGGTGATTATTTCTAACATGAACCAGCTCTCCATTGCCTGGGCCTCGGTTCTCTGGTTCAATCTGCTCAGCCCAAACCCCCAGGTAGGAGGTGGGGCCAACAAGTGGAGGGGGTTGGAAGCTTGGTTCAAGGGGCTGCATCTGGGCCTCTCTGCCTTTCTCCCACTGCTTAGAACCAGCAGTTCTTCTCCAGCCCACCTGCGGCCCCCTGGAGCTTGCTGGGCCCTGCTCTCAGTTGGCAGTTTTCTTCCTACATTGGCCAAGGCCTCAACCCGGAGCAGCTAGCTATGCTGAAGGAGAAGCTGTTTGGTACTGATACTCTTTTCTCAGCCTTTCCCCAGCCTGAGTCTGCCCCAGCCCCCGTCCTGTCCCAGCACCCCTGCCTGGCCTTACCTTGTGGCATCTAAACCACTGTGGCTATCCATTCCACAGGGAAGACCTCTAAGATGGAGAATTTGTTGTCCTGGACTGACTTCAGTAAGGTAATTCCTTGCATCCTGTGCAACTAGCTCCCAGCCCAAATTCTGGTCCTTTGCCCATCTCTCTTTCCCCCACCAGGGTCAACTCCATTATCACTTCCTGCCTTTTTATTCTTCCTTCAGCGAGAGAGCCCCCCTGGCAAGGTATCATTCTGGACATGGCTGGACAAAATTCTGGAACTGGTGCATGACCACCTGAAGGATCTGTGGAATGACGGGTAAGGTCTGGGTCAGCCTTCACATTGAGGCCTGTTTTCTGGGTGTTGGAATGGACTTTGTGCACCCCCATGTGGCAGGGAGAGAGAGAGAGCAAAAACTAGTGGACGATCTCCTTTCTTTTTTCCTTTAATCAAATTTTATTGATATATTTTAGATATACATAATGATCACATTCATCATAGAGAATTTGTACCTGTACCTGATATAACTTGCTTCTTTTTTTTCCCATCCCCCTACCTGCCCCCCCTTTCTTTTTCTTTTTTTGTCTGTTTGACACACGGTTTCACTGTCAGTTCAGACTGACCTTAAACTCACTTCATAGTCCAGGCTGTCCTCAAACTTGCAGCAATGCTCCTGCCTCAGTCTCCCGAGTGCTGGGATTAGAGGCACACCTGGCCTCTCATTTCTTTTCTTTCTGTTTACTTCCTTCTTTTGGCAGTCCTGGGGATTGAGGCCAGGTCCTTTGTATTTTGCTTAATCTCCAGTGAGCCTCCCCAACTTTTTTTTTTCCCAGATAAGGCCTAACTATCACTAAATTGCTTAGTTTGGATTTAAATTTGAGATCCTTCTGCTTAGGTTTCCAATCGTGTTGGGATTATAAGCATATGCTACCAATGCCCTGCTAAGAGGTCACATTTCTCTTTTTATTTTTCCTTTTTTTTGAGGTTGCATTCCTAAAACAATTGTGAGCTGTGTTTGCTAAACATCTACTAGCTCTAGAGCCTGCTGAGTATTCTGAATTCTCTCATTTAATCCTTGTGACCATACTGAGTGGTCCATCTTTATCTCAAGTTAGGAAACTAAATCTTAGAAAAGTTAAAGAACTTACCCCAAAGACAGAGTTGGGATTCAAATCTAAGCCTGTGTGATGCTAAGACCAGGATATGACCTGGCTTTAATTTTTTTGGTACCAGGGATCGAACTCATAACTTTGCGCTTGCCAGACAGGTGCTTATGCCACTGAGCTGTATCCCAAGCCATTAACTGGCTTTCATAAAGTGCTTTTTATCTGTGTGATCTCCCTGAATCCTCACACCTTTTCTAACCTTGGATGGGGGGAGGTGTTTAACCACTGAAGGGAAATGACTGAAATGGAAAAGTTCACGAGGGACAGACCCAGGGCCGGAACCCATAGCTGACTCCCAGGTAAGGGGGTGACAGTATCTCTGGGCTACTTCCTGTGCTCCAGGCGCATCATGGGCTTCGTGAGCCGGAACCAGGAGCGCCGGCTGTTGAAAAAGACCATGTCTGGCACGTTTCTGCTGCGGTTCAGTGAATCTTCAGAAGGGGGCATTACCTGCTCCTGGGTGGAGCACCAGGATGATGGTCAGCTGCTCTGCCCTGCTGTCCCCACAGCCTCTGCTTACTGCCTAGGTCACCTGCTGCCTACCCGTGGCTTCCTGGCCTCTGTCCTAAATCTTGCATCTGCTTTGGGGTTGGGAGTCAGGGCGGGAAGCCCTCAGACCAGGCTCTTCTCTTTAGCCTACCTATTCCTGCATCCATTCTCCAGATAAGGTGGTCATCTACTCTGTGCAGCCCTATACCAAGGAGGTGCTGCAGTCCCTCCCACTGACCGAAATCATCCGCCACTACCAACTGCTCACTGAGGAGAACATACCTGAGAACCCACTGCGCTTCCTATATCCCCGAATCCCCCGTGATGAGGCTTTTGGGCGCTACTACCAGGAAAAAGGTGGGAATCCTTGACATACTTCATGGCCAGATTGAGTGCAAGGTTCCTCCAACGTGATGCTAAGACCACGATAGTACCTGGCTTTAATTTTTTAAATCCAGTGCCTTCCTTTCAAACATGGGAAAGCCACTAGCCAGAGTAGTTAAGGCATTTGTCAGCGGGCTGTGCTAGTTAGCAAAGAGATAACAGTTGTCAGGATCAGCTCCATTAGAGGAACCCTGAGCTCAGGGCCCAACAAACTGACCTCTCCCCACCTGCTGTGTCCCCACAGTTAATCTTGAGGAACAGAGGAAATACCTGAAACGTAAGCTCATTATGGTCTCTAACAGGTGAGATATGCAGTCTTTTCTCTTCAATCCTTTTTGACTGATTTAGTGGCTGTAATTTGCCACTGAATCCTACAACTCTCACTCCCTCCTAACTCTCCTTCTCTGAGCCTCCAGCTTTTCTCATTCTTCTGGTCTCTTCTTTTTCTGTTTTTCAGCTCCATCCTTAAGTTAATGATGGTATTAATGGCTACTTATCTGATGCCAGCTGTAGCACTAGATTTTCTAAAAGTATTTTTCTTTTGTTGCTTTGAGACAAGGTCTTGATATGTAGTTCAGGCTGGCCTTCAACCCACTATGTAGTCCATGTTGGCTTTGAACTCATCAGAGTTCTCCTGTCTCAGCCTCCTGAGTGTTGAGATTACAGGCATATGCAACCATGTCTTGGCGTCTATCTTATACCAAGCATGGCATTACTTACTTTCTTCTTGGTTTTTTTTTGGGGGGGAGGGCATGTCTTTTACGTCAACTTTTTTTTAACTTCCACATGTAAATGACTATATGTGGTATATGTCTGTCTGTCTGATTTATTTCACCTATCATAATGTCCCTGAGTTCCATCTGTGTTGCCAAAAATGACAGAATTTTATTCCTTTTTATGGCTGAATAATATTCAGTTGATTATTCAATTTAATCATCTGTTGATAGATTCTCCGTTGATTCCATCTTTTTTTTTTTTTTTTAAGCTTTTTCAAGACAAGATCTAGTTCAGGCTGGCCTTGAATTCACTGTGTAGCGCAGGCTGGTCTCAAACTCACTATAATCATCCTGCTTTAGCCTCCTGAGTGCTGTAATTACAGGCATGTGCCACCATGCCTTGCCGGTTCCATATCTTTTGTGAATAGTATTGCAATAAACATGTGAACATAAATACATATATATCCACATAGGTGACAGATATAAAATGTGTTTTCACACACATTTTGGTGCTGGGGGTTGAGCCAGGGCTTCCACACTGAGCTACAACTCTAGTCCTTTGTTTTTTCCTTTTTGCGATGGGAGCTTGCTAAGTTTCCCAGGGCTCCTGCCTCAGCCTCCAGGGTGCTGGGAGTACAGGTGCTGCCCACCATACCTGGCTGTAGGTATATTTTTGAGGTACTGATTTCACTTCTTTTGTATGTATACCTAGTAGTCAAATAGCTCTATTCTTTTCTGGTAGTTGTATTCTTAGTTTTCTTTCTTTTCTTTTTTTTTTTTTGGTATCGGAGATTGAACTCACAACCTCGCGCTTGCCAGGCAGGCACTTACACTGCTGAGCTAAATCCCCAGCCCCTATTCTTAGTTTTCTGAGGACTCTCCATAGTGTCTCAGGGTGGCGAGTCATTAGTGATCACTAACTTACATTCCAAACCAACAGTGAAAGGGTTTCCCTTTCTCAGCATCCTCACCAGCATGTTATTTAGTATTTTTTTTTATTAGCTATTCTAACCAAAGTGAGATTTCATTATAGTTTTGATTTCCATTCTCTGATGATTAATGATATTGAGCATTTTTTTCATATACTTTTTGTCATTTGTATGCTGTCTTTTAAGAAATGTCCATACCCATATTTTATTTGAACAGTAGTTTATTCTTGCTGTTGATTTTCTTACTTTCTTTATGTATCCTGGAAATTAATTCCCTGTTAGATAAGTAGTTTGTAAATATTTTCTCCCATTTTTCTGGTGGTCTGCCAGCTCTTTCTCTCTTATTTTGGTTTTTTTGGGGGGGTTGTTTGTTTTGGTGGTACCAGAAATTGAACTCAGGACCTTGTGCTTGTCAGGAGGGTGATGTGCCTCTGAGCTGTATCCCCAGCCTCTCTGCCAGCTCTGTTGATTATGTTTTTTGCCGTGCAGAACCTTCTTAGTTTGCTACAATCCCATTTGTCTATTTTTGCTTTTATTGCCTAAGCTTTTAGGGCTTATCAAAAGCATACTACCTTTACCAGTATCTTGAGGTGTTTATCCTATGCTTTCTTCAGTTTTATATTTGTTTTGTTTTGTTTTGAGACAAGGTACTATGTGGTCTAGGCTTGCCTTGAACTCGCAATGTACCCCAGCCTGGCTTTGAACTCATGGTGATCTTGCCTCAGCTTCCACACCTGGCTTTCTTTTCTTCTAAACTTTCATAGTTTTAAGTCTTACTTTTACTTTGATCCATTTTAGGTTTGGTTCGTGTGTGTGTGTGTGTGTGTGTGTGTGTGTGTGTGTGTGTGTGTTTTGTTTTGAGGCAGGGTCTCACATATAGTTCAGGCTGACCTTGAAATCTCCAGAATCCTCCTGCCTCAGCCTCCCAAGTGCTGGGATTAGAGGTGTTCACTACCATGCTTGGTTCCTGTAGGTTGGTTTTGTGGATGGTGAGAGATAAGGATCCAGTTTTGTTCTTTTACAAATAGATATCCAGTTTCCCCAGCATAGTTTATTGAGGAGGCTACTCATTGTTTTGGGCACTTTTGTCAAAAATTAGCTGACCGTGAATTCGTGGGTTTATTTCTGGGTATGTCTTCTGTTGGGGGTCTATATGTCTGTTTTTATGCCAGTACTATCATGTTTTGGTTATTGTACCTTTGTAGCATGTTGGAAAGACTGGTATTGTGATCCCTCTAGCTTTGTTCTTTTTGCTCAAGATTGCTTTGCCTATACTGTGTCTTGTGAGTCCATGTGAATTTTAGGATGATATTTGTTTGTTTTTGAAACAGCATCTTAACTGTGGTTCATTTACTAGCTAAGCCAGACTGGCCTTGAACTCACAGTGATCCTCTTGCCTCAGCCTCCTGAGTACTGCAATTAAGGCATGTACTACCATGCTCACTTGTATTTTAGGATTGTTGAAAAGTATTTCTGGGGAGAAGTCCTTTGGTATTTTCATGGTGATTGTATTAATATGTAAGTCACTTTGGGTAATATCCAAAGTCCTACCTTTAACCATTCTCCTACTGCTCAAGAATTATTTTTAAAATAAACAAATAATTTTTATATATGGTTGTTCCTATTTATAGGTGATAAATCTGAGGCTCAGAAAAGTTAAGTAAGCCAGGCATGGAACTGCATAGTAAAACTGTCTCCAAAAGACCAAAACAAAACAAGAAAAAGAAAAGTTAAGTAAATTACTTAAGGTCACCCAGCTAGTAAATGATAAGATTAAAACTCTTTAAAAAAAAAAAGATTGAAACTCTTAACAAGCCTAATGCCAAAGCTCATGTTCCATTTCACCTAAACCACTGCGCCTGGTTTTTGGTCTGTCTTGGGTTATCTAGGCAGGTGGATGAGCTACAGCAACCTCTGGAGTTTAAAGAGGAGCCAGAACTGGAGTCCTTAGAGCTGGAGCAAAGGCTGATGTCAACGCAAGAGCCAGGGATAGGCCTGGAGTTAGAGCCACTGTTGGAGGCAACGCTGGACCTGGGGTCAGTGCTGGAATCTGCGTTGGATTCCACTGTGGAGCTGGGGCTGGACCTGGAGCCAGGGCTGCAACCTGTACTGGATCCCACTGTCTTTATAACATCAGAGCCAGTGCCAGATTCAGATTTGCCTCGTGATCTGCAGCACTTAAGCACTAATGACATGGAAAGTAAGTGATGAGATGGGGACAAGGGAGAGGGGACACATTCTCTTTTCTCCCTGTCCTTCCTCCTCCATTACAGAAGAGGCTGAGCTTTAGGCTCCTCACTGGAGAGAGGCTCATTTCCTGGTGATTCTTGTGATTAGGAAATGCTCGTGCCTCCCCCACTTACCTTGGTCTTCCTTCGTCCAACCCCGAGCCCACAAGCCTCTTCCAGATCTTTCTTGCCATTCTCCCTCACTTTCCTTGTTGGGTTGGGGCCTCCAAGTGAGATCAGTGTCTGACTTCTGTCTTTCAATTACCTAGTCTTCAGGAACAGTGTGAATATTGAAAATATCATGCCGAACGGGGACCCACTGTTGGCTGGCCAGACCATCTTGGATGAGCCTTACAATCCCTATCCCAGCCATTTCTGCGCAGATGGACCCTGGAATCCTGACTGCTAGAATTTAAGCTACATTTCTTCTGTTCTCTGTATCTTTTGTCTTTCCTGCCCCACACATCATAATGTTGCTCTCCAAGGATGAGAAATCAGGCCTTCTAACCTGGAGTTTGGGGAGAGGTGAAAGCTTAACTTGGGTATGGGAGGGGCACCAATGACTCAGAACACGTGCTGGCACAGTTCTAAAAGGATCTGAGTGAGAGGCTGCCTGCTGTGCTGGGTGGTATGGAAATCCTAAGGGGAGGCCAGGACAGTTGGACAGTACTTAGAGGACCCAGGTCAAGGGCTTCTCTCCAGTATGGAGGGGTATCAGCATTTTAACAGTTTGCACAGCTACATGATACCCACTAGCATTAGGCCTTGATGGGAGGCACAGATACATGATAGCATTTCACCACCACCCCTTTTCTGTTGTAGGTTTTATTGAACCCATGCCCTCGTGCTTGTTAGGCAAGTGCTCTATCACTGAGTTTTACCTCTAGCCCTTCATTTCTGTTCTCTGGTTCCATCATGTCTAGGACAACTTTTTCCTTTCTTCCCTTTACTTCTGACTACAATCCTAAATTTCTCCTTTCAGGAGAGTTTTAAGAGCTTCCTGCCTCAACCCACCATGTGAAGCCCCACTCTAAGAAAGGCTATAGGAGGGAGAACACCTCTTCTTACCAGTCTCCTGCTCTTTGCCCCATAGGCTGCCTGCATCCATTCTTCCCCCATAAAATAATCCTGCCAGTCTAACATGCCTGAAAAACTTTGCACAGTACTTTAGGCTGCTAAGTCTACACTTGCCCTGTGCTTAAGACAAAAATCACTCCCAAAGGCTGGGATAGTAGGTTTGCTGGGAATTTGGGGATTGGTTTTTGCAGTGTTAAGTAGAATGTGATGGTTTTACAGAAGAAAAGCACCCAGTCTTAGCTATTTTTTCAGGGGTTTTTTGTTGTTTGTTTGTTTGTTTGTTTGTTTTTCTGCCGGGGATCAGACTCAACCTCGAGCTTGCCAGGCAGGCACTTGTGCCACTGAGCTAAACCCCAGCCCCATCCCTTCTTTTGTAAATACATGGTTTACCTGAAAGGAAGATTTCTATTTCTTGAGTATGGACCTGGACAGAGACCAAGTTCCTGAAATTTAGAACCTTGAAGGTTGATCACAGAACCCTGGAGGTGCTCACCATGCCCTTCCTGGGGAACCCCAGGGCCAACTGCCATTGCTGCAAGATGGACTTCTGGTATAGCTTGAAATATAAATCAAAGCAAAGCCCTGCACATTGGTTGTTTTCCTATCTGAAATGTAGTGGAACTGTCATCCTGATGTGAAATGGGCCCTTCCTGAGCAAAAATACCTAATAAACTTTGTCCTGACCTAAAAAGTGCCTCACTGCAGAACTTCGTTACTTCTCTGCTCACAGAGATTAAAGTCATTGGGCTGAGGATAGAACTCAGTGGCACAAGCACCAGGTCCTGAGTTTGATTCTCAGTCCAAAAAAAAACTAAAGTCCTTAAGGATTTAAGCATATAGAAGCAAGGCTAACAAATCATGCCTCTCTTTCACTTACCTCAGGATGCTGCTGTTGTGTTTCTTCTTCCTGCTTGGAGCAGCCTTTCCTGCCCCTCACTCTTTAGGGTGGGGGTGAGTGGTCGTGTATCACTGTCCCACTGTCACTCAAGTGACTACTGTTAACACCACAACATAAACCCAAGTCTGGCTCCACTCACATTCTTTTGATGTGGAGACGAGAAAAGCAAAGGAAATAATCAATAGGCCCTTTCCTGTTTTTTTCAAAGAATTATTATTATTTTTTTTTTGAGACATTAGTTCAGGCTGGCCCATTTACACTGACCCTACTAGTTCAGCCTTCCGAGTGCCCGGATTATATGCATATGCTGCCACATCAGGCTTCCAATTTCCTTTTCTGAAGGGTCTACAGGTGTCTTTTAAGAGAGAAACCCAGTAGTTAAGGAGATTTATCTTCATCTTCCTGAAATGCCCTTCCTGCTTAAAACTCAGCTCTGATCCTGCACTGATCAGGGTCCTGTCTTTGGCTATATTCTGGGGCAAGAAAACAAGAAGCTGTGGGTAAGACAGCAAGTGACCCTCAGGTGCACCCCCATTTCCTAATCACAACCCCTTGTAATCACGTTTTGTTCATTCACATTTTGATACTGAAAGACCCAGTGTATTTTTTTTTTTCTGATTTTTGAGATAGTCTCACTGTGTAGTTCAGGCTGGTATTGAACTCGCTATGTAGTCCAGGCTGGACTCAAACTCATAGCATTCCTCCTGCCTCAGCCTCCCAGGTGTTGGTGTAACGGGTGTGTGCCACCATGCCCAACTTAAGATACTTTTTATATCAGGGAGTCGTGAAAGAATATCACTTTCCACCATAGCCCTTTAGGCTAGGAGAACAAATGTGTTTTGTAATCCCTTGGCCCTACTTTTCTTTCTGCTTTGTTTTTCCAACCAAGCCTAGAAATTAGACTCAGAGAGCCACATAAATAAGTCTTTATTGAAAAAATAACAATTCTTTATAAATATAATAAATAATCCTCCCCAAACTGTTCCTGTGAGGATAAATAATACTAAAATTTCTCTTCCCATCTAATAAATACATAGTTTTGTCACAGGTCAGCATCATAAGTCAGTATTGGTAATTTTTTAAAAAACAGAATACTTCAAGAATTTGCATGTCATCCTTGTGCAGGGGCCATGCTAATCTTCTCTATCATCCAATTTTAATACATGTGCTGCTGAAGGGAGCAGAGTATTTTTTTTTTTTTTAACAAGCAATTCTCACTAGAATTAATGGAATAATTCACTTTCTGGCTCTCAAGTGCCTGAGCTAACAGATTTGTCTCGCCATTGCTGAGCTACAGCATTAGGCACTCAGGGTTGCTGCTCCATGGCCAAAGACGCGGGCCGCTACAGCCACAAAGGCCTGGAGGCTGCGAAGGATCTTGATTTGCAGAAGGAAGCGCTGCCATGGCTGGTTGGGACTGAGGCTTGGACTCTGAGGCTCCCACTGGGGACCCTCAGGCTGAAAGAAAACGGCACTGTCAGAAAGGACTCTCTACCCCAGTCCCTGCAGGCCCCTACCCTCTAGGGCCCCGGTTCCTACCTTCAGCAGTTGGCTGAGCCCCAGCAGGGAGGCATGAAGCTGGCTGACAGGCCCATTGGGGAGCAGTGAAGGATCTCCTGTGAAAATGTCTGAGCCCAGCAGGTTCTGGTAAAAAACCAGACCCTGGTAGATCCTCTGCAGACAGAACTGGGAAGGGAAGAAGCAACAAAAGCAGATGAATACTCTTCTTCATTCGCCGAAGATCAACCCAATTCTTTACCGTTCTCAGCCACAACCTGTAGTTCACTTCTGTGCCCACTTGTGTTCCCAGTCCCCTGTGCCTCCTGGCTCAGCTGCACATTAGTGATACCTGACTGTTGTCCTTGAGTCCTTGTGGGTCACAGCCATCCCCACACAGGATATGGGGGACATCATCTGTAGTCTCTTCATCTGCCTCTTCTCTAGGTGGTTCCTGGAATGAAGGAAATGCAAATGAAGTTTTCTTTTGTTTTTTGCTGGGGATCATCGAACCCAGGGCCTGATTCAGCATGCCAGGCAAGCACTCTAGCACTGAAACATCCCCAGCTCATGACAAGTATGAAGCCCACCAGGCCCTTAGGCTCCTGTCCTCTCACTCCCTGATGCTTTTCAACCCTACAGCTTCCACCCTGTGCCACAGAGTCCACCCAACTCTGCAGCCTCTGAAGGCCTGCAGAGGTTCACACTGTCTGGTCCCCGAGTTAGACACTCACCACATGTCCTCCTGATGGATGTGCACTCCAAGCCAGGGTGCAGAGCTTCTGTGACAGCTGCTGGCATTGGGTCCAGGCTGGGTTGCTGCTTCCAGAGACTGCCCGGGCCTGTGCAGTCCAGGGGAGCAGCACCAGCAGCATCACAGCTGTGCTTCCCAGCATCTTGCCACCTGCTTCTCAAATCTGGCTGGCTCAGTGTCTTGCACCAGTCCTGGTGGAATCTCTGCCCACTTCCCCTTGCTCTAAGCCTGATTCTCTTCTCTTCTGTGTCTGTTTCTGGTTCACTGTTTCTGAGCTGGTTCCCTTTGTTTTTCTCCCTTTGTCTCTGAGACTTTTTAAGGTCTCTCCAGAGCAAGACCCGCCCTACAGCACCAGGTGACTCAGCAGGTGGGATTTCCCTCCCTGCATCATCTCCCTCAGTGGAGAGCCCAGGTATGCATCCTCTGTTCCAGGGGAAATGAGTAGTTAGGTTGCTGTGGCTAGAGGCCTAGGATGGGACACATATGTAATGCTCTCCAAGAATTGAAATGGCTGTAGAGGGGTGGGGGAAATAAAAAACATTTAAATTAATCTGGCCTCAAGTTCCTTCCTGATGAATTTATCTCCAATCTTTTTGCTTCCCAAAGCTTTACCCCTACCCCACCCCAAATCTAATTTCCTCACTTCCTCTTGCTTGAGAAAAAAAAAAAAACAGAAGCACTTGCTCATCTCTCAGAAGGATGGTAAGGGCAGATGGGATGAAGTTTGGTTCCTACCTGATGCCCACTATCTAAGAATAAGGGACTTCTTTTTCTCCATTGGAAACTGTTCTTTTCACTGGTGATCCTGGTTTCAAGGAAGAGGATGGACAGAAAGGCACTTTGTTGACCAGGAAGCCATATGAATGCAGTAGAAAGTATTGTGTCTGCACCACTTCAGGCCTCACTGTGGTGAATACTGGGGAGAGGTTAAAAAAGACCTGATTTTGTGCTCAGTTCCGCAGCACATATACTAAAAACCACCTGAGTTTTCAACCTACTTAATGTCCTGAGGTTTCATGGGCTCTGTGGCACTTTTTCAAGGTTCTAGTGCAAGCCCCTGTCCCCTGTCCCATGCCTTCTTTATCCTAGTTCTTGGTAGTAGAAGATGCTGCTGACAGTGACTCCGGCTGGTCCTACAGCCTGTTGCATCCATGGGTAAAATCCACTGACGGTGATTTCATCACCCTCCCTGATGCAACATCCAGTGAAACAACTGAATGTGAGATTGGGCGTGGGAGTGGAGGGTGGTCTGAATTTGGGGCTGCCCCAACCCCAGTGGAGGGTCCCAAAACAATTTGGATGTCAGAATGAGGCATGGGTGACCACGCAGCTGCCTCTGAAAGCCTCCCCAACAAGTTGACTCTTTTCTTCTTAGAAACTTTCCCTTAATGGAGGTCTCCCTTCCCTTAGAGCTATTGCCCAATAAAATTTCTGGTTTGAATATTTGAGTTGGTGGTAAATCCACCCTTTAGGTGAAACATTGCCACTACCAAAGTAATATCTTTTTTGGAGGAAAATGGTTTGCTTTTCCCTACATAGGATAGACATAAATGGACTAAGGAAGTTAGAGGGCATAGGGGCCAGGCATGGTGGCATATTCCTGTAATTCCAGCACTCGGGAGGCTGAGGCAGGAGGATCATTGCAAGTGTGAGACCAGCCTGGGCTATAAAATGAACCCAAGTCCAACCTGAACCAAATAGTGAGATCCTGTCTCAAAAAGACCAAAAAAAAAAAGAGCATAGGAGTTACTCTTTGTATAGTGTCCCCTATGCTTTTGCCAGCTCTGGTCCCCATTTGGGGTGCCCTAAAAAACTGGAGATGAACTCTAAAAAGGAGAAGGAAGTGGAGTCCCAGGGACTGGGATGAGACCGATGTTGGAGGCACAGGGCTCTGGCCTCTGTTTCACTTCCTGGTGCTGCAGCGGTTGGGTAGGAAGCAGGGTTAGTGGGACAACTGTGGGACTGTCTTGCAGTAGGAACTACTTCCAAAGAGACCTCTGACCTGGAGCTCCAAGAAACCCTTGACGTCAGCCGGGCCTCAACCGTTATGCAAATAATTCACCAGACACTCCCAGATAGGCCTTCCAGTTGGATGCACAGACTCCAAATCCTGCCAAAGTTCCCCCAGGTGCTTATTAAAGATGGCTAATATATATCCAGTTTTCACTTTATGCCAAGTACTCAGCCTAAGCATTTTACATATATTTATTTAATTCTTACAACAATGCTATAAGGTAGATAATATTACTATCTCCATATTACAGATGAGGAATCTGAGGTGCAGAGATAAGTTAATTTGCCAGTAATGACAAAGCTACAAAGTTTCTGGGTGTGCTAGCGCACACCTGTAATACCAGCACTTGGGAGGCTGAGGCATGAGGATAATCATAAGTTCCAGCCCAACCTGGGCTACACAGTGAGCTCAAGGCCAGCCTGAACTACAAAGTAAGACCTTATCTCAAAAAACAACAAAACAAAACAAAACAAAAAACAAGGCTACAAAGTTGGTAGAATTGCTGCAAACATAATCTGGCTCAGAGCTTGTGTTTTAGCTAGGCATTGTGACACTTGTTTCTATTTCTGCTACTCAGGAGGGCATGGTAGGAGAATTGCCTCAATTTGAAGCCCTGCATGGGCTACATAGTGAGTTCAAGGTCAGTCCAAACTACATAGTGAAACTCTGTCTCAAAAACAAAAACAAAAACAAAAACAAAAACTAGCTGTATACTTTGTTTTTGGAGACAGGATCTCACTGTGTAGTGCAAACTAGCCTTGAACTGATGATTCGCCTACCTCACAGATCTTTCATTCTTTTTTTTCTTTTTTCTTTTTTTAATAAGCATACTGGTAATTTAACCCAGGGCTTTTGCTTCTCCAAATCTATTTTATTTCAAAGAAAAAAAAAAAGAAAATTTCAAAACACAATAATCAGGGGACAACAATGGTACATACGTTGCACATTGCCATCCCCAAATCTGTCACCCAGAGCACAAGACATCTACATTCAATTGTTCAAACAGTACCAACACAAACCTTTCTCTTCAATGAACTCAGAGAAATCAATAGTATAACTATCTTAACTATATTATCTATCTACATAAACATACATTGTTTCTTCCAGCATCTCACACTAGTGAAACAATATGATGTTTACACATGCATGTCTAATTTATTTCATTTATGAGTATGGACTCGAGTTGCAGTCATTTATCTATAAAAGTCTTGTTTGTCCTTCTTTATGGCTGAGTAGTTCTCCATTATATAAATATACCACATCTTTTTTATTCATTCCTCAGTTAATGGGCATTTAGATTGTTTCCAAGATTTAGCTTTTACAAATTGTACTTCTCTGAACATGGGTGAACATATAGAACCCAGGGCTTTTGCACTGAGCTATATCCCCAGCCTTTTCCATTTTTGTTTTGAGACAGGGTCTCACTTAAATTGCTGAATTGTCCTGCTACACTCAAATTTGAGATTCTCTTGCCTCAGCCTCCCAGAGTACTGAGATCAGAGAGGTGTATGCCACCACATCCAGCTAGAGCCTGCGTTTTATTTATTTCAGTTTTTGAATCTTTTGATCTGTACATAGTCCAGACACATTAACCACTGAGCAACTGTTTTGTTTGTTTGTTTGTTTGTTTGTTTTTGAGACAGGGTTTCCCTATGTAGTTTAGGCCAGCCTCAACTCATGGAAATCCTCCTGCCTCAGCCTCCCCGCTGCTAGGATTATGCCACCATACTCAGCTAACACCTGCATTCTTTTTTTTTAACACCTGCATTCTTAATGATCACACTATATGAGATACTGTGAGGTGATAAAGTATTTATTTTTGTCTTGAGACAGGGTCTCACTATGCAGTTCAGGCTGGTCTTGAGCTCACTTTGTAGCCTAGGCTGGTCTCAAACTTGCAATGATCCTCCTGCATCAGTCTCCTGTGTGTTGGGATTACAGACATGTACCACCATGCCTGACTCTGTTTAGGTCTTCAGCACCAACTTTTTTGTGAGATTTTACCTGTGAAGTCAGATCTGCTTGAGAGACTTTGGGTTAAGGTGCTTTTCTCTTTGTCTAGTAACCCTGAGTCTAGGACTCCTTAAAGTCCTGGAAATCTAAATTCTTGGCAGGGTGTGTGTGTGTGTGTGTGTGTGTGTGTGCATGTCTATGTGTATGTGCTAGAGATTAGGCCTTGTGCATGCTGGGCAGTTACTCTATCTCTAAACTTACATTCCCAGTCCTTGGTTCCTTTTATAAGTCTCCTATCCTTTCTTGAGAGAAATACTTCAACTGCTTTTTATTTTTGGTAGTGCTGGAGATGAAATCCAAAGCATCTCTTATGCCAGGCAAGCACTTTAAAACTATATCTCTCGGGGCTGGGGATTTAGCTCAGTGGCTTAAGCGCCTGCCTTGCAAGCGAAAGGTCATGAGTTCAACCCCCGGTACCAAAAAAAAAAAAAAAACTATCTCTCTCTTGGGCATGGTGGCTTGCTCAGGTAATCCCCAGCACTCTGGGAGGCTGAGGCACCAGGATCACAAATTTAACCCTAGCCTGGGAAATTTGGCAGTTTAGCCAGACTCTATCTAAAAACACTGAAAAAGGGTTGGGGATGTAGCTCAGTGCAAAGGCTCTGGGTCCAATTCTTAGCACTGCAAACAAACAACCTCTGAAGAATTTCTTTGAAGGGAGTCCCTATAGTTGGTCTTTAGAAACAGTAATGCCAGCTGAGCGAAATTACCCCCAAGACATCTCAGAGCCTGGACCCAATCCAAAGCTGTTCAAACTCACAGTTGGGCCCCATGAATCCCTTAGAAGTGAGGCTTGATGGTGCAGTCCTGCAATCCCAGTATTCTGGGAAGTGGAGGAAAGAGGATCCCAAGTTTGAGATCAGCCTGGGCAATTTAGTGACTTAGTGCGACACTGTCTCAAAATTAAAAAGTAATAAAGGGGCCTGGGGAAGTAGGTCAGTGCAAAGGCCCTGGGTTTAATTCTCTGTACCAGGGGAAAAATCCAGAGTAATTAAAAGTGGCATATCCTTACCAAATGTCCCAATTTGCCCAACAAGCTGTATTCATCCCCCTCTGTGAGATAATGTCTAGCTCCACCGACAAGGGGAATTTGATAGTTGGAAGGTTCTTGTTCCCTGGGAATATGAACGAGGGAAGGGGGGCCCTCTGGGGAGGGAACAACACAGATGGGAATTTCAGATGGATGTCTCTAGCGCTGTAGAAAATGTGGCCACTTGGACCGAGTCAGAAGTTGGACTCCCGCTTCCTTTTTCTCTCCTGTATCTAGAAATCATAGGAAATGCCCTCGAGTTTCTGGGGCACAGGGTCATATGCGGCGGGCTCACAGGAGAGCCACAGGAGAGGGGGCGGACTAGGCCAGGCTGGGAATACCCAGCAGCGGGTTCCCAGCGCTTTGTCCTGCGTGCCCCCCAATCTAGTTTCTGAAGTTATCGAGAACCTAGAAGTTTAGTTTCCAAATCTGAGGCTAGATTTGTTCAAAAAGGTTTAAACGGCAAAAGTTAACTTTTCAACATCACGAAGCCGGCACGCATACGTCTCAATCTGTCCCCGTCGGCGGCCCGTAACCTTATTTTTGCCCAGCCCTGGCGTAACACGCCTTCTTCCGGAAGCCGTCTGTACCTTGCTCCTTCTGATTGGCTTAAATGTCCTCAAACCCTTCCTGATTGGAAGCGGCGATTGGCAAATCTTCTGCCTGTCCCGCAGTAGGTTTGGTTGAGTTAGAGGCGCGGGGTAGAACTGGGGAAACTGGAATTTCCCGCGGAGTTGACGGCGCTTGCTCTCTCCTTACTCACTTTAATTCCACGCACTCCAAAATATCCGCCATGGAGAAATCTTGGTAATGACCCATTCCCCGTAAGCACCCCGAGAACACATCTGACTCTTGTCCTCATCCCTCCCATCCCTGTCACCGGGGGAGAATTCTGGGTAACTAATTTCTCTGGTTCTCCCAGAGAATTCTGGGTAGCCGTCCGTTTCCATCACCTTCCCCCAACCCCTGCCACAACTGTGGGTAACTGGCCACTTATTGATCCCTCTAGAGAATCCTGGTAACTACTGCATAAGATTCTAGGAAACTTGTTTTGTTCTTCTCACTACCCCTTACCCACCCCCAGTTCTAGGAAACAAGCATCTTTGACCTAATTGCAAACCTCCTATCCCCGAAAAACCTGCTTCCTTCACCTGATGGTCAAGGCTGAACCAGGCAAGTGAGCATGTCTGAAGGGAGGAGAAAGGGAAGTTAAAGACTAGGATAGTGGGGTGGTAGGGAGTACAGTGGGTCAAGAGGAGGAGAGTAAGGGACAAACCACACCCTGCTGCCTACTGTAGTCTCTGACAGTGTCATCCCTTCTGCTTGCCTCCTCAGCCTCCTACCCACATAATCTAGAAGACACTAAATGCCAATACTTGGGCCTACTCCTGACTGAGCTACTTCTTTCCCCTTGCAGGCCAGGATGTCCTTTCTAGGCTCACTGGTGCTGTTCTGCTGAAGGCTGGGTCAGGTATCCACAGGGACTGTGTGACACAGCTGCCATCATATCACCATGAACTTTGAGGGTCTGGACCCTGGACTGGCAGAGTATGCCCCATCCATACATTCTACCCTGGACCCTGTCCTGGATGCCCACCTGAACCCAAGTCTGCTACAGAATGTGGAGCTGGACCCAGAGGGAGTGGCCTTGGAGGCTCTTCCTGTCCAGGAATCAGTGCACATAATGGAAGGTGTCTACTCTGAATTGCACAGCGTGGTGGCTGAAGTGGGCGTTCCTGTGACCGTCTCCCACTTTGACTTGCACGAGGAGATGCTGTGGGTGGGAAGCCACGGGGTAAGAATCACACACCTTAATAGGTTTTGAAAGAGCATATCGGAGGTCTTTTTCTGGTCTGCCCAAGGACAGCTGCTTTTCAGGGATTTAGTACTGAGTTGAAATAATGAGATTTAGCCTGTCTTTTCAGTCAAACCAAGGAGAAGAGGTGGAGGAAGAACAGGGGAGTCTTGCCTCCAGAGATGAGTGACATAGATTATTAGTTTTCAGAAGGTATCCCACTTGTGCCACAGTTCCATGCCATGTTTTCATTATTTTAGTCTTTCATGTTTTCATCATTTAGTCTTTATAAGAATTTACAAGGCTTTTTTTTTTTTTTTTTTTTTTTTGGTAAACTCAGGACTGCGCGCTTACAAGGCAGGCGCTTATGCCACTGAGCTAAATCCCCAGCCCCCATTTAGTCTTTAATGACCCAAATCCAATCTTTAATTCTTCTCCTGTTTTATTTTATAATCACAGAATCTTTAATGTTTCTTCATTTTTACATGGAGCCATTTTGTCTTCTCTGAGTTTCAGTCTGCCTCAGCATTTATTAATGCTAATTTTTAAAAATGTATACCTATATTATTTTTAAAACTTTTGGTTTCATAGCATAATGATACTATAGGGGCTGAGGGTATAGCTCAGTAGCATGAGTGCCTGCAAGGTTCTGAGTTCTGAGTTTTTTTGTTGCAAAAAAAAAAAAAAAATCTCATGGTGACCTTGATTTACTTGTTTACTTTTCATAGGGCATGAGTTATGCTTCCATTAGATAGAATGAATTTGCTATATTTGTCACATTCAGTTTAGTAGGTTGTATCTATTGCTTTGTTAGGGAGAGGGAATAAAGCTGAATAAAACATAATCTTTAGCTGGGTATGGTGGTACACACCTGTGTTCCCATCTGCTTCAGATGCTAATGCATAAAAATTGCAAGTTCAAGGCTAGCCTGAGCAATTTACCAAGACCCTGTTTGAAAATAAAAAAGTTTTGGAGATGTAGCGCAGAGGTAGAGTACCTGCCTAGCACACACAGGATCCTGGGTTCAGTCCTGAACCATACAAAACCCACACCAAACAATCCTTGTCTACATGTAGTTCACATGACCATGAGGGGAGAGAAAACATAGTAATGCACGTAACCACGCTGGTAGTGCATGCCTGTAATCCTAGCACTGGGAAGGCTAAGGTCAGAGGATCACCAAGAGTTCAATACAAGCCTGAACTACATAGTAAGACCTTGTCTAAAAAACAGCAACAACAAAAAGCAAAAAACAAAAGAAAGACATGGAAATAAGTAATTTTTCAATATTGAGTGCTAGTGTGAAAATATCTACTATGTGGTAGAAAGCACGAAAGAGACTCAGAAAAGGCCTCTGGGGGGAGATGACATCCAAACTGAGAAACTGAATCTTGAAAGAGGGCAAGGGGAAAGGCTGTATTGGTATAGGGTAAAAAAAAAAAAAAAAGATTTCTAAGGTATTACACAGCACTGGGGATTTAGCTCAGTGGCAATAAGTGCCTACCTGGCAAATGCGAGGTCCTGAGTTCAATCCCCAGTACCAAAAAAAAAAGATATTCCACAGCACAGTTAGTATACTGAGTGCAGGAACTACTATGAGCAATTAAGAGTTATTGGGCTGAAAGCTGAAGATGAAGAAGTATATTTGTTTAGCCAGATTTTTTAAAATTTTGTCTTGGTTGGGGGATTGAACTCAAGTCCTCTCATGTACTTTATCACTAAGCTATTCTCTCACCCCTTAAAATCACATGAATATAGACCTGTATGCAGGTCAGGATGACCATTTTAGACAGTCTCTCTCTCACTTATTCTTTTTTTTGTCTTGATACAGTCTCACTATGTAGTTTAGGCTGGCCTTGAGCTCACTATGTATCTCAGGCTGACCTCAGACTCACAGTGATTGTCCTTACTCAGCCTCTCAAGTGTTGGGATTATAAGCATGAGCCACCATGCCTGCTATCTAGACCCTTTAAAGGGTAGGGAAGGAGCTGCACAAGTATCTGGAGAACTTCATACATTCTGTTAAAGGAGCTTGCATCTGGTCCTTCAGTCCACTGAAGGATTTTTACTTGAATGACAAAGTCTAATTAGCATCCTGGACCTCTTGCTGAGGTAGCAGTATAGAGTTTGATTTAAGGAGCATGGGACGGGACTCAGAGTTTACAGGTTCTAATAATAGTACACAAAATAAGGTAAAAACCTGAAGGAAGCACTCCAGAGATGGGTATGCAAGAAAGATTTGGAAATATTTTGGAAGTAAGATAAACAGGACTTGGCTAGCAAATGAACTGGTCAACTTGGTAGGTCATAGTATCCCCTAAAGAATAAAAAGAAATGGGCATACAAATGGCAAATTTAATTTATTTGTTATTTGAGATTCTTGTGGGATAGCTATAGAGAGATTTCTTTTTTGGAACTCCAGATTGAACCCAGGGCCTTTTTATTCATTTATTTTTTTATTTTTGACATGAGATCTTACTAACTTGTTAATTGCCTAGACTGGGCTTGACTTGAGATTCTTCTACCTGAGCCTCCCAGAATGCCAAGATTATAGGCATGCATCACCACACTTGGCCAAAGAGATGTTTAATAAGTATTTGGCTGCGTAAGTGGTACAAGTAAGAGAAGGAAATCAGTGTTAATTAGCTTCAGGATGGATAGTTAAAACCTGTAGAAGGACAGCACACAAGGAAAAAATATGAACCAAGAATCAGAAGAGAAACCAGGAGTGGACAGCATCACAGAAGGCAAAGTCAGAATGAGTTTTACATTCTCCAGCTTGTTACTCATTGCCTAAATGGCTGATAGAGATTAAGACTTGACTATGGACTTTACAATGTGGTGGTGTATGCTTATAATCAGTCCCAGGACTTAGAAGCCTGAGGCAGGAGAATTGCAACTAGTTCCAGGCCAACTTGGGCTATATTGTAATTTCACAGTCAGCCCAAACTACATAGCAAGACCCTGTCTGAGAAAACCAAACCAAACCAAAACAAACAAAAAGACTTGACTGTGAACCATAAGAAAGCCTGCTGAGCTGAACCTCAGTGCCAGGAAAAATATAGCCAGGTATGGTGGTGCTTGCCTATAATCCCAGGTACCTGGATCTCAAATTAGATACCAGTTTTGTCAAATTAGTGGCCTAGCTCAAAATTAATGAAGGAGGGTTCTGAGGGTGTAGCTTAGTTACAGAACATTTCTGTAGCATCCATTAAAGCTGGGTTTAATTCCCAGTACAGAAGAAGGAAAAAGAAGCACCAACTGTCCAGTGGAGGATTGAACCTTGTCCCTGGCCTTTTGCGTGCATCTCTAATAAGCTGATATTAACTGTTCAATAGGATCATTGTGAGGATAAAGTGAGGTAGAGTTTACAAAAGTATTTTGTAGCCAGGTGTGGTGGTGCACTCCTGTAATCTCAGCACTTGGGAGGCTGAAGCAGGAGGATTTTGAGAGTTGGAGACCAGCCTGGGGGCTACAAAGTGAGTTCAAGGCCAGCCTGAACTGCATAGTGAGACCCTGTGTCAAAAAGACAAAAAATAAATAAATAAAAGTATTTTGTAATCCATTCATGTGGGACAGTGTTTACTGACTGATCCCAGCCGTATGTCTCAGTTACCCCTAGCCAGAAAGTCCAGGTCAAAGAGAAGAAAAGCTAAGCAGATTTCAATCCTGTATCTGGAATGGCCTTAGCCCTCCACTCTGGATGTCTCTGTTGTCTTTGTCTCTTGCAGGGCCATGCCACTTCATTTTTTGGCCCAGCCTTGGAGCGCTACTCATCCTTTCAGGTCAATGGCAGTGATGACATTCGTCAGATCCAGAGCTTGGAGAATGGTATCCTTTTTCTCACAAAGAACAACCTCAAGTATATGGCTCGTGGGGGACTCATTATATTTGATTACTTGTAAGTAGATTTTCAGTTCTTCACCAGAAAAGAGGGAAACTTAGTGTGAGAAGGCTAAAAGGGTTGGCAACTGGTGAGACTCTGGCCTGTTAGTCTTTACTTTTGCTCACAGGCTGGATGAGAGTGAGGATATGCACAGTCTCCTGCTGACTGACAGCAGCACACTACTTGTGGGTGGTCTGCAGAACCATATACTGGAGATTGATCTGAACACTGTCCAGGAGACTCAAAAGGTACAAGCCTGGGCTGGATCCAAGAAACCCCCTTGCAGGGCCTAGGACATTACAGAGGAGGGTATATGCTTGGATTGGCAATGCGCTTGAAATTGGGGATGACCTTTCTCTTCCTTTGGTCTTTAGGGAAAGTCATTTTTCTCACTGGTTTCCCCTTTTTCCCTATCTAGTATGCAGTCGAGATACCTGGAGTTACCATCATGAGACAGACAAATCGCTTCTTCTTCTGTGGCCACACATCTGGCAAGGTGGCCAAATTCCATTTGTTTTCCTACCACAAGCCCTGCTTCAATAGACACCTGATTGAGATGTGCTTTTCCTATTTGAATTGGAAATGAGAGATGAGAGGAATGAATTCACTTCTTACTTAGTTATGTTATACTATGAATTTATCTTGTGTCTTGATGTTTTCTATAACTAGGTGCCTAGAAGGAAAAAGGTTAAACAAGAATTCTTTTGAGAGTCCCTTCCAGCTCTTGGTTTCTCTTTTTAGCCTTTTATTTGCTCTAAATGTCCATATCCTAGAGCTTTAGTTCCTAAAGTAGTGACTTTACAGGGTTAGGTATGTGCAGGACTCTTCCTAACAGCAGAGTTGGCAGGTAACAGTTATTCCTTCTTTAGGTTTCCCTGCGAGACCTCCGTAGTTTTAAGGTGGAGCATGAATTCGATGCCTTCTCAGGGAGCCTGTCAGATTTTGATGTTCATGGCAACCTGCTGGCCGCCTGTGGCTTCTCCAGCCGCCTCACTGGCCTGGCCTGCGACCGATTCCTTAAGGTGTATGATTTGCGAATGATGCGAGCCATCACACCACTTCAGGTTCACGTGGATCCTGCCTTCCTGCGCTTCATCCCTACATATACTTCTCGCCTTGCTATCATCTCCCAGTCAGGTATAAAGGGGTTACAAGAATTGGGTAGAAGAGGTCATTGAGCAACGAGGAACTAGGCATAAGGAATACTCTCCAGACCCTCTTTTAGGGGAAAGCAGTACTTCCATTGTTTCGCTTAGGCTTGATTAGAGATGAGCACTTGTATTTTCTCCTTGGGTGTGAGGCATGTGGGAAAAATAAAGATGAAATCAGCAAACTAACTTGAGAATTGCTTTTGCTAAGCAGCAAATCATCCTGTGGTTTATGGGAAGGCATCAGATGGGATTCTATCTCTAGGCATGAATTTAGGGTATATCTTCCCTCGATATCAAGAGAGGAGAATAGAAAAGGCATAAAAGGATGTCTCCCTTTTACTTTTTAAGGCTCAGTGGGCCTCTTCCTCCTTTCTAGGGCAATGCCAGTTTTGTGAGCCCACAGGCCTGGCCAACCCAGCAGATATCTTTCATGTGAATCCTGTGGGACCTCTGCTAATGACATTTGATGTGTCTGCCAGCAAGCAGGCCCTGGCCTTTGGGGATTCTGAGGGCTGTGTGCACCTCTGGACTGATTCCCCTGAGCCTTCCTTCAACCCCTACTCCCGTGAGACTGAATTTGCTTTGCCTTGTCTTGTGGACTCACTGCCTCCTCTGGACTGGAGCCAAGACCTGCTGCCTCTTTCCCTCATACCTGTTCCACTTACCACTGATGCGCTCCTCTCTGATTGGCCTGCTGCCAACTCTGCCCCAGCGCCCAGGTTGTACCCAACCTCTACATCTAAAGGAGGGAGGGGGAAAAGGGCAAAACACTAGAATTTTCTGCTAGCCCTACTGTCATTCTATTACTTTCCTGATGTTTGTCTGCTTCCTCCTCTTTGTTTTTTTTTTTTTTTACTTTTGGGGGTTGGGGAGTGGAAATGTGGAAGCCCTAGAATTATACTGGATTATAGGCGAGCACCACCTGTGGATGCAGAGATACTGCGCACTATGAAGAAAGTGGGCTTCATTGGCTATGCACCCAACCCCCGCACCAGGCTGCGCAATCAGGTGTGTTCAGAGGGAAAAGGGTTAGCCACTACCCTAGCCTACTGGTGATTCTCTTTTTCCTTTACTAGACTTTTGTTTTTAGACAATTTGTAGGGCTTTGGCAGCCTGCCAAATTGAAAGAACTATGTTTAGTGTAAGGGACAATTCAGAGACATGGAAGATGGGTCCTTGCTCTTAGGAAGTTTAGTATCTGGTTAAAGGTAAGACGTTATCTATATCAGAAATTATTTATGTCCTATTATTAATGCCTAAGGGATATTACAGGCAGGGCATGGTGGTGTATGCCTGTAATCCTATTACTTGGGAGGCTGAGGCAGGAGAATCGAGGTAAATTCAAGACCAATCTTAACTACATATCAAGCACTGTCTCAAACAACAGCAACAAAAACCAAAGAAGTCAAAGAAATATTAGAAACATTCAGTGCCAATGCCCTTTGGAGGAGAAATGTTTCCTGGGGTAGAGTGGTCAGGAATAGCATAATAAAAAAGCACATATTAGGGCCGGGGATTTAGCTTTGTGGCATAAACATTTGCCTGGCAAGTACAAGGTCAAGAGTTTGATCCCCGGTACCAAAAATAAAAACGCACATATTAAGCTGGAAAGGGGGGATTATAAGTAAGTAGATGGTAATGGTGGAGAGGAGTCAGATGAGAAAACAGTAGTTTTAAAGGTCTCAAATGCAAAAGCATTTATGAAGAGGAGGCAGATCTGGCTGGATTAGCAGTTAATAATGGGAAGTAGCAATAAATTAAAGGTTAGAAAGGATGAGGATAGTGAAACTTTGAATGCTAGTGTATAGTGGAAGAAGTCTTGCACTGAAAGCAGTATTCTGAAATGGTTTTTTTGGTAGCTGGACAGAGTAAATATAGGGAGATAGTGGCTTTTTCAATGTTGGAATAAAAGGGAACTGAAGAAATATAAAAGCCAGGCATGGTGGCACACAGCTGTAATCCCAGCACTTGGAAGGCTGAGGCAGGAGGATCACTTCTAGTTCTCAAGGCCAGCCTATGCTACATAGTGAGTTTTGAGACCAGCCTGAACTACATAAGAAGACCCTGTCTCAAAGAAAACAAACCAAAAAAAGAAAAGACATACAACAGAGTTACCTCTTTTTTTCTTTAAACCCTAGATTCCTTACCGACTAAAGGAGTTGGACAATGAATTTGACAGCTTTAGCCAGGTCACCGAGTCATTGATAGGGCGGGAAGAAGAGCCACATCTCCACCTGGTTTCCAAGAAATACCGCAAGGTGCTCAGGGACACCAAGTCAGGGAGCCTGTGGGAGGTGGAAAGGTGCCCTGGGAAGGATATCATATAAAGAACTGTAGGTCTCAGTCAAAAAGCCTTCCCTGGGACTAGGGAGGTAGCTCAGTGACACAGTGCTTAGCCAATGGGCATGAGGCCCTAGGCTTGGTCACTAGCACCAATACACACAAAAAAGCAGCCTTCACCTACCACTGTGGACCCAGGAGGGAGGCTTTAGAGAAGGTATTGAGTCCAGGGAACATTTGGAGGACTATAAGGATAGCCTCCTCTTGCTCAGACTGTTTCTATTTCAGGTAACCATCAAGTATTCCAAGCTCGGGCTGGAAGACTTTGACTTCAAACACTATAATAAGACCCTGTTTGCTGGATTAGAGCCCCACATCCCCAATGCTTACTGTAACTGCATGATTCAGGTAAGGGCTGAGACTTCCACTGACCAGAACATGCTGGCTACTCTCTTGCCCATTGCTCCTCAGCCGCAATTCTACTCTTCCCAGGTTTTCATGTTTTTGTTTTGTTTTTTAGTTTTGTTTTGAGACAGGATATCACTGTGTAGTTAAGGATGGCTTTGTTTTTTTTTTTTGTTTTGTTTTTTTTTTTAAATTAAATAAATTTTTATTTAAGAAAAATTTCAGGTGATTTCTGTAATACTCTTCAAGGCCACTTAATGAGGTTGTCTTCAAGATAGCCCTTTTTTTA